>JBBPBS010001080.1:2576821-2637253 GCA_037974835.1 Cicer judaicum | reverse complement strand
ATATTATATACAACTAGAGATCCTTTCCATTTTTTAAAAGAAATAGATATCTACAAAAGTATAGTTTTAATATATAAATATTCAATTAATATGTGACATATTTTGAAAATATGTGTTTCTTTATATCATTTATTTATACAAAAATTATAGTAATAGATATATCTATTTTCTTATGAGAAATAGAGACGATCCTAACACAAATAACTAGTTTGTTATCATTTATAAACAAAAATTATATTGTATTAATCATCTTGTTCCACAACAAGTGACTCATAAATAAAAAATTTGTCTTAAAATGACTGATTGTTTTTAATACAACTTTTCTAATTTTAACCCTTATAAATGTTGTGAAAATTTTGGGAAAAAATAATCAGCTAAAATAAATAGTTTTGCTCTCAATGCAAACTTTGTTATGAACAAAGCTATTTTTCAGTGGTTACAGTATCATTTACTTCTAAGGGTGTGATTGAGGGCAAGGGAGGATAGAGGTTTTAATAGAGGGAAGGGGAGAGAAGAGAGGAGATGAGGAGTTTAATGCTTTTGTGTTTGATATATATGGCGGAGAGATATTTTAAATGATTTTTTAGTTGTGTTAGTTTTCTCTCATCCCCTTATAACACTACAACATTTTTGTCCTACTGCAACGCATGAAAACCGTTGCTTAACATAAAAAAACCGTTGCCGTAATCTACGAGAACGGTTTTCTGACCGTGGGGAACCAAGGCGTTGCCTTAGCCTAACGCAACGGTTTTTTGTGAAACAGCAACACTTTTTAAAAACCGTACTGGTAGCTACCTCTACCAGAACGGTTTTTCAAATTGACAACAACAACGGTTTTATGGTGTTGCCAAATTAAAACCGTTCTTGTAAGTTCCTTTTTCAATTAAGTTACGGCAATGCTTTAAAACCGTTGCAAAAAGTAAATTTTTTTTTTAAAAAAATAATTTCGTAAATTATTGTATTTTAGAAAAATAATTTTAGTAAATTATTATTGAAATTCTATAATAAATTTAAAAATATAACAATTGTTAATACTAAATTATTGTAATGTACTATAATAAATTCATAATGTAACAATTGCAATAGTATAAATTCATAAAGTTCGTTGTCTTATGGATGAAACATTGTAACTCTTGATCATTCATACAATGCTTTTGCAGTGATTCAATTTCTCTAATTTATATTCTAGAGATAAGGAGACAATCAAAATAACAAAAATAACATTCCTTATCTATAAAAACAAATACACAAAGAAAACTTAAGTATCAACATCTATTTCTTCATCTTGTGCTTCCAAATGTTGAAATTCATCATTGGTATCACCATCATTCATCTACAAAATAAAAATAATATATTCAATAAGTAAAATCATGAGTAAATGAAAAAATGTTAAAGTCTATAATAGTAATATAGTTTTAACAATACTATATATATAATAGTAATATAGTTCTAACAATGCAGAAGTAACACTCATGTAACATATGGCAGAAGTATGACAAATACAAGTAACACTCATAATGCAGCCAATTATCAATGCAAAATCATGATGCTGCCAATTCATAGTTTACAGCAAATTATCAATGCAAATGTATCATACTATCACAGTTCATAGCAATTCATAGCAGTAGCAAATTATCAATGCAAATGTATCATACTATCGCACTTGTGTTCATATACTGCAGTTTGAGATCTAATTAGCTTAACTAACAATTCAGTAATTGCTTGTATCGAAATAACCAACAAACAACTTATTACAGCTATATACTAGATGGAGCAGTAGCAATTTTTACATTGGTTCCTGTAAGTCAAAACCTCTCGTTAGGAAATCTTACTATAATAGTACAATTGCAAATATAATACACAGAAGAAAAAAAGGGGACAAGCAAACCATGCTCACAAGTATGCTCAACATCGTCATACAAACTAAAAAAAATAGAAGTGTGCAGATTTGGATGATTTACGACATGAAAC
The DNA here is from genome assembly GCA_037974835.1 of Cicer judaicum. Classification (NCBI taxonomy): domain Eukaryota; kingdom Viridiplantae; phylum Streptophyta; class Magnoliopsida; order Fabales; family Fabaceae; genus Cicer; species Cicer judaicum. The sequence continues at coordinate 2,635,282 of JBBPBS010001080.1, read as the reverse complement.
CTAAAACACTAGTATCTCAAAAAATATGCCCTACAGTAAAATAATTTAAAAAAAAGTTGTGATGCTAAAGGATGGTTATTAATGATATTTATGTGGGAAGGCACTATGTTTCCTTAGAACTTATACAAACATGTTAGTATTATAGCACATGACTTCAAAACTGCAAATAGTACCTCCTTCTGTATTTACAAACTCTGCAAGTGATTCTGCACTGTGTGGTCCTTCAAACCTACAGGAATTTTCCAAAATCAAAACTTTTTTACTTTTAGTACTCTGGAATACAGTATATACTCCTAATCTATCTTGACAAGCAAAATCAAAATACTCCAAAATCAAAACTACAGGAATACAATATATACTCCAAAATCAAAACTTTTTTACTGTCAGATATATACCCCATCAATAGAAAAAGAAAACTCCTAATCCTAATTGTGTAAGGAAAATAATAGCTTACAAAAGATATACGGGATGATTCATTTGTTTTCCAAATCCATGAATTCCCTCTCATCAGAAGAATTAACAGTGAAATTGTGGACTGAGATATGATCTAGTAATATTTAATGGCAAATCTACCTATGAGAAAATTCAGCCATTTTCATCCTAACCTACACGATGCAATACGAGCTCCACATATATTTTTTGTATACTAAATTAATGAAGTCATTTTCCCTGACTCAATTTTCATCCAGCAACTTATTAAATCGATTCCAAACCCATTAATTGAACACATGAAACATACATATACCTCAATTCCCAACCTAACATAATCGTATATATGATATATCACTCTGATATTTGAATACTGCAAACACCATCATATAGTAGGTGATTGCCTCAAATAATCCTTCTTCAAATATTGATATAAAATTAAATTACTCAGCTAACTATTAACATCCTAATAATCAAGAATCAATAATCAACAAAAAAATAAAAATAAAAAGACCTAAATACAGTTAATAAAGAATTAAAAAAGGATGTGAATAAAGAAGAAAGGGTAAAGGTAGTGAGTACTCGAGAGAGAACATGATCGGCAAGAGCAGATTTCAGATTTTCAATGAGCGAAAATAGGAATAAGCGAAAATAGGAATTCAGATTTTCAATAAGCGAAATAAGCGAAAATACGAATTCAGATTTTCAACCATTTCATAGCAAAATTAAACCTAATAGCAGAGCAAAATAGGGTTTCAAGAGAGGGAAAATGAGAAAATACAAAATACATACCTTACACGAAGTTGGTAACGCCGGAGATGGGTTACGCGAATGAGAGAGAAGGCTGAGACGGGTTACGGGTTACGCGAATGAGACGGGTTACGCCGGGTTACGCCGGAGACGGGTTACGGGTTACGGGTTACGCCGGGTTACGCCGGAGACGGGTTACGGGTTACGCGAATGAGAGAAGGCTGAGACGGGTTACGCCGGAGACGAGTTGCTAGGTTGCTGAGAGATGGCTGGGTTGCTAGGTTTCAAGAGAGGGAAAGTGACAATGCTATCTTGTTGAAAAACTGAGATAGGGTTTCAAGAGAGGAAAAATGAGAATAGTTGAAAATCTGAATAGAGTTTCAAGAGAGGGAAAATTTGAAGGATTTGTTTTAGGAAACATATTTGGCGCTATAAAAAATTAACTTAAAAAAAGTGTTTTTTTGTTTTATGAGTTTTTTTAAAAACTAAACAACAACGGTGAATAAATGTTGCGTAAAGATATCAATAAACAACGAGAACGGTTTTTTAGTGTTGTTGTAGAAATTATAAAATTTCATGTTCTACTGCAACGAATTTGTAAAACTGTTACCTATTTACCTCTACGAGAACGGTTTTTTTACCATAAAAAATTAAGTGTTGCCGTAGGACCAAAATGTTGTAGTGTAAGATTGGAATAAGTCAAATTATACTTTAAAATACGTGAGTCCAAATACAATTTATTTTTTAGGTTTGAGTTTAGTTTATGATCTATAATAGATTTTTTTTTGGATCTAATCTAACTTATGTGTGAGAGAAAAGAATCTGTTTCCTCCATTCTCTTAAAAATTGAATTAAATACAAAAATTTCAAAATAATATTTCACCTTCTCTTTTCTCCCCTCTAAATACTTCAAACCAAACAAACACTTAAGTGAAAGGCGTGTAAAAATTATGAGGAGGAAATTAATGTTAATTAAAAAATAATTAAAATCTGATATTAATAAAGTATACACATAACTAGTCTCAAAAAGTGAAAGTTTTATAATGAAAATATAAATTTTAAATTTTCAAATAATCGAAAACACTTTGAATGCATTTCTCTTTTAATATTTCTAAGTGTGTTTTCTTAACAAGTGTTTAGGGTACTCATTAGCATTTGCCAAATAAATAAAGGCATCAGAGTATTAAGTTCCACAGTTTTATACTCAAGTTGGTCTTAAAAACACTATGCTTGAAGAGGAATAAGGGCATCATGGTTGGAAAAAATCTCAAGAGTTATTTACAATGGATAAAAATACACTTCTTATTCAATCATGGTTCATCGTTTCACAAGATTCAAGTGTATGAATTGACAAAAAAAAAATGCTTTTTGGTCTAAGAATTGCAACAAATTATAATATGTATCGTGGGTGGTTGTGAGAAAAGATACAAAGTCAACTAAAATTTCGATGGCACCGAATAAATGGCTTTGTTCCCAAATTTGTTGGGTGTTACAAACAAGTTGTTAGTGAAAAGTAAAGTGGAAGCTCAGAGAAGGACATCATGATCGTTGCGTATGCTTTTTATTCTCAAGATACATGTGGACCATTTAATCACGAGTATGCTAAAATGTGAACATTAATGGATGGGAGCATCAACTAAACGTTCTTAAAAAAGAACAAAGAATTTTGGTCGTAGTTAGGCGTACTCATCATCTCTTGATATAGAGACAATGACAAGATATGAATTTGACTCAACATCTCCAATAGAGCGTCTGATGGAATAAAATGCGGCAAAAATAAAGGGTAAGGCAAATGTCATTGAAACATGTCCTACTAACAATGTCGTGCAAGATATAATGGATAAAAAAGTACTACCTTAGAAAAATTAGCACAACTAAAGGAGGACGAGATGAAGTTCAAGGCAATAAAGGTCATCATGAAAGATAAATCCGGAATGAGTGACAGTCAACTTCAAATTTATGAAATTTATTGTAAATAAGCTTAAAAATAATATGGATTTTAGTTAAGATAATGTTGTAGCTTTTTTTTTTAATTGAACATAATGTAATCTAACTATTTGTGTTACTTTAATTAATAATAATTTTAATTGTCACAAACTAATTGTTATTCAAACTAGTCGTTATTCAGATTAGCAATTATTCACACTAGTTGTTATTAAAACTAGTCGTTAATCAAACTAGCGTTATTCAAACTAGTTGTTAGTCATACTAGCCGTTAGTCAATCCAATCGTTATTCATTTAACATTATACTCTCATTCTTAAAAATATAGTAATCTTCTTATACTCCTATATTTTTTTTATCAAGTTGTTCATTTTCTTTCATTCAATCATCTAATGGATCCAAACAATTCATAAGAACTCAATAAAATCTTCTATGTGTTGATAGAATATGAATGTGTGGACAACACTGATGAGGACTATTGATGTCAATGCTTGAGAGGCAACAACAATCCAACAGATCTACTAGGGTCAAGCGAAGAAGAACAATGATAGATCGCAATCGTTAAGAAGATTGCATACTCAATTATTCAATGACTACTTCTCTAAAAATCCAGTATACACAAGTTCTCAATTCCAAAGACAGTTTCGAATGTATAGACATGTGTTTCTTCGAATTCTAACTACACTTGGATTTCATGATGAGTATTTCCAAATGAGGGTCGATGCAACTGGTAAAATGGATATTTCATCATGCATAAGTGCACGATTGCTATTCATATATTAGCATATGGATCTCCTTGTGATATTATAGATAAATATGTTTGAATTGGTGAAAGCAGTGCAATTGAATGCTTAGAGAGGTTTGTATGAGGCGTGAACGAGATGTTTGAAACTAAATAACTAAGAAGACCCAACAACAATGATGTTCATTGTTTATTATAAATGAAGGAGGCACCTGATGACTTTCTAGGCATGTTAATTATGTTGATTATTTACACTAGGAATGGAGAAATTGTTTGATTGCTTGGAAATGCCAATTTTGGCAAGGTGATCATGGTAAACCCAAGATCATGATTGAAGCAGTGACATGACAAAACTTGTGGATTTGACATGCATTTTTTTGGCATTGCAGGTTCAAACAATGTCATTATTCCAGTCCAATGTGTTTAACGATGTTTTTAGAAAGGCACACTCCCAAAGTGCAATATAAAATTAAGAGAACTCCATATAATATGGAATACTATGTAGCAGATGATATCTATTTCGAGTGGGCTACATTTGTCAAGACAATCTCAATGCCACAAGAAGATAAGAGAAATCTATTTTTCCGAAATAAAGAATCAACTAGAATAGATGTAGATCGAGCATTTGAAATGCTTCAATCTAAATTTGCAATTATATTTGGTTCAACACATGTTTGGCACATAGAAATCCCCAATCATAGAATATATTCATGCTTCATATTGCATAACATGATAGTTGAAGATGAACAACACATATATGGTGGTGATTTTGATTACTCTTATAGTAACATGGATATATAATAACGTATCAACAAGTGAAACACGTAATGGTCCTCATAATAATCTTGTAAACGATATCATCAACAACTTCAAACACATTCACATCATATTTGAGAGCGCTTTGGACACTAAAATAATAAAATTTAAATTTATTATTTACGTTGATTATTTTTAAATATTTATGTCACATCTTTAACATTCAATTTTTATTGTTGTTGTAAAAATTTGAATTTAATTTTATTTTAAATTCAAAATTAAATATAATATTATTAAATAATAATAAAATTAAATATAAATAAAAATTAATATATAAATTAAAGTTATGAACTTAATATAATTCTTAAAAGTTAAACTATTAAAATAAAAAATAATTAAGGTACTTCAAGGTTATGATGATAGAGTACACTTAAAATACTTATATTGAACTCGCTATTGAAAGTGCCCTAAGGCAACCGGCAACTTGGCATAATGACCTGCGTTAAACATGTGTTAAGTTTGAATTGAAAAGACCGTTTAGGCTTTTTTTTTTAGTTCATACTTAGGCTTTGTTGTTATATATCCGAGATTTAAATTTTTAATGCAACTGCAACCCTTGTTTTTAGTGCACCGTTCATATCAACTCTTCAATTCAATGCTTGTATTGGAACAAGAAAATAATAAGCATTTACTACTCAGAATTGAATTTCCATAAAAGTAAAATAATAACTTAATTTAGCGAAATTACTCTTGTTTCTTTTTTATTTTCTATTTATTTACGTAAAATAGCCACCTGACTCATTTATTGCTGGCAAAGAAAATATTTTTATGAATAACAATTAAATAATTATTCTTTAGATTGAGTTATATATAATGAGAAACATGATATATTTTTTAAGAGATGAGTTAACATACATTCCAAATTGTGAATGTATCTTCACTCACATTGGAATATGGACCTGAAACCAAAAACCAAATATTAGATTTATATTGATGCTATTATTTTAAGCTTGCGCTTCATTTATCTTCTTCATTCATATAGTATTTAATGTTTTACCTAGTATTTAATAATTTAAGAAAAATGGTACTTTCTCTGTTCTAAAATATAAGTCATTTCAATAATAAAGATTATCCAAAATTGTAAATTATTTTATAATATCAATAAAATTTTGTACTATTTTTTTAATTTCTCTCTACAATTCATATTATTTTGTTTTACCAATATTATTTGCAATTATTTTATTCATTAATTTCTTTTGTACATCAATGAAGACTATCTTTGAAAAGTAGTAGTCCGTTACGCCACGACTTATGAGTACATTGTACTCTGCACTAGATATTTATTATTTTTGTTAAATTAAGGGAGATTATTTTTTATAAAGTGACATTTTTCTTTTCAATCTTTAGTGGAGGATAATATATTTTTGAAGAAAAGATTTATTTATTTATTTTTATCGTGAAGCATGCCAATGACTCGACGAAGAGACATACGAAACCAATATTTTCACCCACTATGAATTGCAACTACTAAGAAGAAAACAAACTTTTGGCATACACGGTGAAGAGAAAAATAGAGTTAAATCATAAATATTTTAAATTCAGGGTGAATCATCTTTGTTGTTGCACTGTAAGTCCTTTTGAAAAGTAAAAAATAAATTTGACAAATTAATTAATTTTGTAATTCATGTGTATTTGTTAGAATTATTTACATTTTACGATGTATAGAGTAAAATAATAAAGAGTATTTTAATAAAAAGTTATTTGTGATATTTTTTTACGATAAAAAGAAATCTTTCAATTAATTTAGATGTTATTTTTGTGCAATTTGTTTGAAATATATATTTTTTAAATAGAATCATGAATGATAAGTTGTATGAACGGTTTGATCTGATATTGTACGGTAATCGAACACGAGAAATTCCTTGTTAAATATTAAATAGACGACTAAATAATACATGTGAGAGTTGTTTTCATTCACTCTCATACACTTTAAGAAGGAAATGATAAACTTTCCTTCAAATTATGTATGTTTGAGAGTTTATCTCGAACGATTAAGCATATTAAATCGAATAAAATAATAATTTAATTATAGATATAAAAAAAATTAATAACCGTACCTTTGAAAATCACAATGTTTGAAAATGCAAGTTTTACTAAACCATATAGGAATGTACATGCAAACTTTATAAAAATGTAACAGATAAAATAGAAACTAAAAATTTCCCATTTTAATAACCTTTTATGTGTTTTTCTACCTCTTTTGGGTATTGATGCTCATTCAAACACAACAGTACATTAGAATTTGCCAAAATAAAATCGCCTTGAATTTTTCCATGATAAATCATATCAGGAACACACAAATCTTTGATAATGCAAAAGATCTACCATTGTTTTAAAGAAAATATAAATTAATATAAACATTCATTCAATTTAATTTTAGTATAAATATTTATGAGGATACATTAGGAACCTATACGATAATAAATTTTGATTAGATATATATTTTTATGTTAGTCATATACATTTCAACACATTATTTTCTATTAGTTAAAATTCACATGTGTTTCACCAAATTTATATTGAATTTATATAAATTAGTAAGACTTTGTTATAATTTAAACCAATAAAAAATGTGTTAAAATATATGTATTCCAAAGTATATTTTAAGTACTCGTCAAAAAAGTTTTATATTATAGGCTTATGAAAATCAATGCCATGTTTTCTTATAATATGTTACACAATTACAACCAAATCAACCTTTATTATCCCTTAAAGAAGGTTTCAAATAACGCTATTATGTAAAGGATAACACATCAGTCGTTGTAGTATAGTGGTAAGTATTCCCGCCTGTCACGCGGGTGACCCGGGTTCGATCCCCGGCAACGGCGATAAACTTTTTATTTCATTTTTTAATTCAAATTTGGAATTTTCATTCATTCATGAAGAGGAAACGGTGGAGGGAAATCCAATGCATATATATATATATATATTACCTTTCCCGCCATCTACCCTTTTCACCTCTCTCTCTCTCTATCTTCTTCAATGGTGAAGACTAGAACCGTTGCGAAACCCTCACCTACAGATGCCGAACCTGAAAACACCGATAACCTAGAAGTCATCTCAATCGGTTCACTCTACAATGGACCATGGGACAAGAAGTACTGGAGCAGTTCTAGGGTTCGATTACTTTTTCCTTATTCTCTTCTCTTCCGTTTTCACCCCTTCTATTTTCAATCTGCAATTGCTACATAATCGCAATGTTTTTTTTTTTGTTTAATATTATTTCGTTTCTTTCCGATACGTTCGTTTTGTTTAGAATTACAGCAACGTTTGATTATTTATGTAGTATTATTTTCAACTACGTAATTGTTTGAAGAAGTGTAAGTATCTTTTTTCATGCTTGATTTGCAATTAAGCTAAAGTTTATCATTGTTATTACAGTTATTCCATATCATAAAACGTGTAATCTTGTCGCTTATGTTTGAGTGGGGTATCCTTATGCACTATGTACTGACATTTAAGAATTTAGCTGGCTACTGCAGCATAAGTTTTGTGTGAGTTATTGGATGTGTAGATATGTTCATAGATGAGATTTTGACAACATCATTTAGATTGAAACTTGAGAGGATTAGGATAACTGATGTTGAGTGAAATTTAAGGTAATGACATAGGGTAGGAAGAATAGAGTAGCCGGATAATTGATGTAGGGTGGTATTTAAGATAATGACATATAATGATGGCGGTAGTTATTATATTACTACATCTGGTCTCAAATATAAGCAAAAGTAGGGTTTGGACCAAAGACATCAATTTTCTTTTACTCTACTTTTGATGATATTTGAGACCAGAGGGAGGGCAGCAGAAAAATAGGGAAATTGAAGTAAAAGTCAGTAGGAAATTACTAGGGACATACCAAGCTCCCTAAATGCTGTCACTGTTTTCCTTTATTTTTCTATTCTCTTTTTGTCAAATTTACAAGTGTTTGCATGTCTGTAATTTGCACTGCAATTCCTCTGTTTTTAGAATCATTCTCCAGAGGATAAAGTTATAGATTCTGAGCTTATTCCTTAATTTTCTGAATCATTGATACCAGGTAAGAAGTTTGATTTGCCTAAGCAAGATGTTGGATTTGAGTTGATAGAAACGATAGGCATTACGAGAGCTTGTATGTGACTTTTGGATACTAAGTTTCTCAGTCCAAAGAAAATGGTAGCAGTGAAGTGATGTTTTCGTAGGAAAGAAGAAAGAAGTGAGATGTATGCTTGAACTGAGTTTATGTTGGAGGAAACTGTTGTATGAATTATAATTGCATGGGAAATCAGGATTTGTTTATGCAGTAATTTCTGTTTACCACTTTGTATTGGTTTGTTTTTCCTTCGATGACTGATTACGTTTTTACACTGGATACTTTGTAGGGAAAAGATCGATATCCATATCCAGTTGGCTACCAAGCTGTTAGAGCTCATAATGGGACGACTTATAAGATGGAAATTCTTGAAGGCGTTAACGGGCCTAAATTTCTGGTTTGTGTTCAAGATTCTGTGTGCTTTAATGTTTTTTGACTTTAGATTCTATATACTAAATGTTTAAAACAAACTTTGAGTTTTGTTAAACAGTTTCAGTCACATACTATTTCTACAGATTTCTTCTGATGATGGGAATTCAGCTTCTGGGAAAACTCCAGACTTTGCATGGGAGGAATTTCAGAAGAAAGGTTGCTCCCGCATGAAGATTTGGCACGGGAAGAGACTTTCGTCTAAGATGGATGGCTTTGAGGTAGAAATCGACGAAATTGATAGTTCTGTTTGTAATGTTCCAGATGATTTTCTTTTTTATTTCATGAACGTTTATTAAAATTTCTAGAGATCATTCCTGATAAAGCACATCCTCATCCATTTTTCAAGCTTATTCGAACACATCTAACCTAATTGTGGCTGTGCTGTTATTCTGTATGGTAATATTTGAATAATTCATTTTTTATACTAAATAATTGAATATCTTGTTAAAAATGATAAAAGAAACACCTTTTTGTTTATCATAAAACTCTTATTTGAATATCTTGTGAAATTTCACTTTAAAGCCTTTCTAGCCTATATTTCCTATTTTCTGCAATGCGATATTTATCCATAGTATGCTCACTGTTTCTTTTATTCAATTTCTCTAGTCAATTGTGCTGACAATAGATTCATTAATAATAATGATATCACAGTATCACTTTTTAAAAGAGCAACTAGTTCAATAATCAAGAGGATTATTAAGTTGAAAGATTTTGAAGTTGAAGAGTTAATCTTCACTTAAATTATTTGATAATACTTTCTCACTAAGAAAACGGAAAAATTGAGTGAAGACCTGGTAATGTGCTGTTTTCCTCTACATTCTTTAATGATCATAGATTCTATATCTAACAAATATTTGGTGCTATGCATCCAAACAATGAATTAACTCGGGTGATTTTTTATTTTATGCATTTGGTAATAAAAAAAGCAAGCTTATATTGGCACAAACTACTATTTATCCCATCAAGATTTTACTTTACTGAGTAATAAAGGTTGCTGTTGGAGATATTACCATTCATTGGTCTCCAGGCAGGTTGAGCTTTCAGGAGAGTTAGCCCTTCATGGTTCATATAGTATTAGAAAATTCCACCATGTCTATTAGTTGCAAATAGGAGGCTTAGGTTGGAATGCCAGCATTGTAGTGTTACCCTAGACCTAGCCAGAGGGCTAATTCAAAACCAGTCCGTGCGGTTTCGGGGGATGTTAGCCTATCAAGTTTGGTGGAATGTTATGACCCAGATGCAAGGTGTGTGGCTTGAGTTCCATATCACATGAGGGGGCTTGTTATATATAAAACTAATTTCTCCGCTTAACAATATAAAACTTATGGAGATTTGGTCCATATAGTTGTGAATATAAAACTTATGTTTGGAATTTGGTGAGTTCCATTGGCTTTACTTGTATGGAAATAACTAATTGCTGTAAACAAATTTGATTCAAGTTGGGTCTGACTAATCTCATCTTTGACTTGATAGATGATAGTTCTTATCTCATTTGTTTGTACTTAGTTTGTATTGAAATAATGTTTTTGTTTTTTTGTACCAAGTGACTATAGAATGCAGGAGGACGTGTGGCATTACGTTTTCTACTATGTTACCAATATCTAGTTTCTTCTATGGCAGTTGCTCTTTGCCTAGACTCTTGGTATCAAAACTATGTGGCATTGCATTGCCCACTATGTTACTAATATCTAGTTTCTTCTGTAACTGTTCTGTCAAAACTGCTAGCAAGTTTCAGAAACAGTTCTTGTTTGTCAATTGTTGTGGTATTAATCGATGATTAAATTTAAGCATTAAAACAGAATGCTTTGTCCTTGTAAATGAAAATCAGTCAATCCAATATGCAATGCTGACCCTTATCTTATGTTGAAATAATATGCTTGCATTTATATTTCTTCAAGCTTTGTGATTTGTTGCTGACAACATTTCTAAGTAATGGGGTTAGAAAGCTTTATTGCACTAATGATCTTGTTTACTTTTTATGTGTTCTTCCTTGTTTTATTTAAGGATATTTTATTGTCCTTTCTTTTGTAGCCCTTCTCCTCTCTCTCTTTACTAAAATGTAAATTCTCTTCTTTATCCCAAGCAGTTAATGGATGTCCAATGTTTATGGCTAGCTACACACATTTTGCCAAAGTTGCCGTTTATGTGATTATTAATCTCAGAATTATCCTTTTTCTTTTCTCTTTCATATTGTTTCAGGAGTATTCATTTATATTATATCGCTTTCATAAGTTGTTTGCTGCACTTCATCTTATTCATTTTTTCTCAATGCACCCAGCTTTTTGGGTTCAAAAACCAGTTTATTCAGAGGTTGCTTCGCGAACTAGTGGCAGATATAAATGGAATAGAAGAACGAAACCTAGTATCCTCAAACTTATGTGATGTGGCTTCTAAAGCAGAGCATGATGATGGCTGCCATACTGTAGGCACAAGTTCTGATTTATTAATTTCCTTGGGAAGATCACGTGTTACAGGGAAGAGAAGTAGATGTGAACTTAAAAGTAAAAAGTTAAATGGAGGATCTAGACCTCGATCTCTAGAACTTGCATGTAGTAGAGCTTCAGATGTAAAGAACGAGAAAACTCTTGGTCAAGGGAGTTCTACAGCGTACAATGGTTCAGAAGACGAGGATGGTGCCCACAATCAAATAAATGTATCACCTTCACTGCAAATAATGTCCTCTGTTTGTAAAACAAGTAATTGCATTTCATCCCAAAATGGTCTGCTATTGAATCCTATTGACATCTTTGAGGACAATAAAGGGGAGGCTGTAACTTCGGAGAGACATACGGAGCTTCTGTACTCTGCAAATCACAAAACTATTGAAATAACTGAAAACTTGTCTACCGAAAAACTGGTAAGCATGCTCTTCTAATATTCTTCTGAATATTGTTCATTGGAAACTTGCTGGTTCTTAAAATAGTCTATGGGATGTCAATAATGGGAAACCTGTTCTTTCTAATAATGTTATAATCTTGATAAAGCTAGAGGTGACACAAATCTTTGAAATGTTGTGATATCCAGCTTCTTGAGATATATCGGTTGAAATTTAGCAGAAATTTGTGGTTTGATCAAAATTATGGTCCACTTTGTTATAGAGGAAAAACTCTTTTAACTTCTTGCAGCTTCATAGGGCACATGATGTGGAGATGAAAATGTCAAGCTTGTTGGTTACAGCAGAAGATGACAAAGTGATGCAGTCATGTTCTAAAGAGTCTCAGGGTTGTATTGGCATTGATCTTTGTGCACCTGATACGCTAGATTCATTAGGTACTTATATCATTGTGTTTGAATGGTGCAAAGTATTAACCATTAATAACATATAATATCTGCATCCTGTTACTCATATATTGATGGGTTGAAAGGTTTACCTTTTCGCTTTACATACTTATGGTTATTCAAGCTAATGACAAATTTGGGATTTATAATGCTTATATTTTTGGTAATATTGGATAAAGTAGTGTTCTTTACAGAATGAAGCATCGTGTGATGATGTGAAATACGGAGATTTGAAATGTGTTTCAGTATAGAATATTCACGAAATCATGGGAGTTTTGCTTTTCTAATGTAGTTTCCATATAAGTATGGTTTGGTTAAAAGCAATGCAAAATTATATCAGTATGCTTGGGATTTTCTATTTATTTATATTGCAGTTTTCTATAACACTCTTTCAATATGTAGTTTCTCATATTTCTCTGTTCTACATTTTTCTGTTGATTCTCGATCACTTACCCTAGTACACTGCAGAAAATACCTCTGATTCTGCGCCAAGTAATCTGGATAAGAATACTTATAGTGAGCCAGCATGTGAGGTCACCTCTGAAGATTTGTTGAATTCAAATCATGAAGACGCGCGTACATCTGATTCAAATCCAAGCTCTGAGAAAAATAATTTTAGTTCAGCTGGCCAAGATATGGCAAAGTCAATGATGTCACTTCTGCTTCCTCAAGCTGTTCCTTTACTGAGAAATGCCTCAACAGATGAGAAGTTTACTCTTATCCCTTCAGATATATTGCCTTCTATGGTAACAATCTCTAAGGAAGAACAAAATGAAGTTGGATGTGCTTTGGATGTACCGTCATCTGGTAAATATACCTGTTGGTGCTATTTCAATTTTTCCTGATTATTTATTCTCAATGTCTGGCATAGATCAATACATCACGCCACCAGGGTTTTTGATGTACCATTTTGTCCTTTAAATCTTCCCCTTTTTTTTTGGTGTGTTTTGTGTATATGTATTAATGTGCTTTGTTGAATCATGTCTTTAAACATCAGATAAAATGGTAACAGAGGATGCATATAAGGAACAAGGTGAAAAGATACATAGGCCCGATACTGACCCATGTTCAAATTCTCCAAATTCTGAACATATGAAGTCTATTGTTCTTGATAGTTTCGAGTATAGTCAAGGCGATGATCTCAAAAACTCAGAATTCTTATCTTTTGATATTGCTGAAGCTGGTATATCTAAATTCAGTAAAGAAACGTGTTGTCCAAAAAGTCAAGAACAGCTTCCTGGTGATTTGCCAAATGGACCATCAACATGCTGTGCTTCAGAGTTGGGCTTCAAAAACAGGCCTTGTGATTATGATTTATGCGTTCCTGATTCCATTCTGGACGACATGTCTGAGGATAGGATTATGGAACAAAGCATTGATGCGTGCTTGGATTTGAAAGAAAATCCAGTGAATGTTAGATTCAATTCAAAGCAAAATGACCTGTCAACTGCACAGGATTATACTGGAGGTAATGTGTTTATAATATCTTCCATCTGGCATAAAATATAAAAGTTCTGAAATTCAGATAATCATGATAAGAAGGGCAGAATTACACATTATAATGTAATTCTTCTGTCTGTTTTGAAATGAAATGCTTGTTGAGTTAGTTTCAACCCATTCACATGCAAATCCAACTTAACTGGTCATGAGTCACGACTGTTGCAAACTATTAGATTATTTTGGTGTCTGGTCAAGAATGAAATTTAATGATCTGAGACTAAGGTTTGATTGAATTATTTTTGAGTTTAATCCAATCATCACCATTTCTTGCAATTTTTAAAAACAACGCAGGTATTAGTAATGCATTCTCAGAAGTTAAACCAAAGATTTGTCATATAAAAAGCATGGAAACCCTCGCAGAAAAGACACTAGATGAAGCTGTTGGTAAAACGGGCAATGCTAAAACAATGATTTTGTCTTCTCAGTTACCAACTTTAGTATACACCAGAAGAAAGCGCCGTAAATCTGTCACCCTCCAAGGAAATTGTTCTACTGTGGAAAGTACAGAATGTGACAAGATTGAACTAGTTACTCCACAAATGCATACTGCCATATGCACCCCTTCCTCAGAAACTCTTCAAACAAAAAAATTAAATGATAAACTGTGTGAACCAGATGATTCTGCAGGCTTAATAGTAGAAACACCTCAAGCTCACAGTCACATTCCAGATGTACAAAGCAACCGAGCGGAACTAAACACTTCATCTCAGAATCCAAACCCATTTTCCTGTGAAAATAAGTGCTCTGGTGGCAAGGAGATTCAGTTTATTCCAGAGCCAACGACTCAAAGAAACTGTGAACTCAAAAATAATCTGAACAGTAATGTAAAGTTTGTGGGGTGCTACATGCACCCAATGCCTGTTTCATCATTACTTATAAAAACAAGAGAAGATGAAATCCACATTTGTGTTATATGTGGCCTTCTGATGGGTCAACAAAGAACCCTGTTTACCTACAAGGTTGCTATCAAGGAATCAAATTTTGGGTGCCCCTCTGTCATGGCTCACACCCCAATAATGTTGCCAGATCCAAATCATAACTTCATAAGAGAAGTAAGTTGCATTTCTTTTTATGTTCTGCAATTATTTATTCCTTATTTACATTTTGCCCAAACTTTTGGCTACATAAATGCTTACTGTCAATATATCCTATTATTTGCTAGACTATGGTTGAAAGCACTGGGGTGGAGTTGACTCCTGATGGACAATATATTGTCTTAATAGGCAGCATAAGAACCCCTAATTGCAGGTTAGCTGTTTCTAAAGGTTTGATTTGATATGTAATAAATTGGAACATCGTAAATATAGTAATTAAATATCCTTTTTTTTTACAAAAGTATCTAAATATCATTTGATCTCAGGGAAGGAAAAATTGATTGTTGTTGCTCAACATGCACATCAGTCTGCTCCGAGAAGAGTGCTTTGAAGATTGTTCATGTAGAACGTGGTTATGTATCAGTTATGGCAACACTGGAAGTTATTGATGATGTACATTGTATTTTGGTTTGTGAACCTAACCGACTTGTTTCTGTTGGAGAGAGTGGGAGACTACACGTGTGGATCATGAGTTCAACATGGAGGTGATTTTAGTACATTCTCTTCACTTTGAAGTTTTTATTTTGAAGTGAATACTGATTGACTTGCACGTCAGTTTCTTGTGTGTTTGAATTTGTAGCAGAGACCATGGATATATGATAATAATATGATCATGAATTGCTTGTGCTTTTTATAGCAAATCTTAAAGAATATTTGGGAAACTGTGTTACTTGGAAACTGTGCTCCTTGGTTTAAAAGCTTCCCGAATTTGGTTGTATTTAATTTGCCCAGAGTATAAGAGCTCGGATTATGTCATTGTCTTACAAAATACTTTTGAAGAGAAAATGCTGACATAATTGATGAGTTAGACCATTGTAATTGTAAAATTTATTCCAGTTGTTGGTCACTAAAAAAGCTATATTATTTACCTTCAATGTTTATAATTTTTTTATGCTTCTAGAGTTATTGAATATTGTTGAATTCCAAACTGTGGCTGAGGATAAGTCATTTATTACTGATTATTATGCAATTAAGTTATTATATTATATAGGACAGCTGTAGTGAATATCAAGGGACCTTGTACAGTTAATCTCTCCTATTTAATTCTGATTTATTTATTAGACTAGGTAATGCTGTATTTAAACCAGAATTTGTAACCATTTTGATTCAAGAAATGGAAAGATCATTTCCTCAATAATTCACAAATATATATTTATTGGTTGTTGTCATACAACTTAGCTTTTTCACCTCTTTATTAAATTTTCTGCAGTGAAATGGTAGAGTACTTCATCATTCCGCCTGATGGTTCCATGTCCCCTGGCATTGTGGAATTGAAGAAGGTTCCGAAGTGTGCTCATTTGGTTGTAGGCCGAAACATTTGTGGGGAATTTAGTTTATGGTATGTTGTCTTCTTTATCTTGAAGGGATGACCTACATTATATTTGCACCATTCAACTTATTTTAAACATTTAATTTGATTATAGTTGGTTTAGTCATGTCTATTAACTGTTGTGAGGATTATACATTTCTAAATATCTCTGAAGCACGTGTACTTGTAAAATGGAGCCCGTACCAGGTACACGTACGGTACTTGTGGGTACTTATTTTTCCTTGTTTCTCCGTTGCAAGTGAAATTTGTGACTTTTTCATATATTAATATAATAATATTTATGTATTCGAGTTTCTTTATTGTTGTAACCGTGCACAATTTTTAACTTTTTCAAATTTTTATTGTGATTTTGTGTTGTGAATTGAACAATTTGCCTTTTTTGGTTACATTGTATAAAATAACTCATTTTTTTAATGAAGTACTTGTAACTTAATTTTTTAAAATGCTGTATCTTGTACCCGGTACTAAACCTATGCATCATAGCGAATCATAGCTAAGAACTAATGTTCTGTCTCAGGAGCAAAGTTGGGGGTTTACTCAGACATACTCACAAACCCATATTACATTTTAAGGAGATGCATTATCTTTTTATCATATTTGTTACATTAATTTGCTTGCCATTTGTCTTATTATCTATTTCCTTTTGTAAATCTTGAACAGACTGAGGTTTCTAATTTGAGCTTAATCTGTTTCAGAATTTTGGAAATACGATACTGCTTGCTTTTATACCACATTTTCATTCGCTCATTTCAAATTCTATTCAAATTTCTTATCCGGAAAAACCTCTAACCTAGCCCTACAGTTGTTAAGAAAAAGAAGTAGAAGTTTTTTTTTGCCATTCAATTTTATTAATTAGTATTGTTAATATTGTTAGTATTTTGCTGAGAGTGGGGATCAAACCCGATCTCCCTATCACTCCACCCCCTAACTCCTCCACCCCAGCCACCAAGCCAATCTTATATTCCCTAAGGGGAAAGGAAAAGTAACTAGAAAAGAGTAGCTAATTTTTATTTTGCCATTCAGTTGTTATAATATCCCATTGACATTATTTTCAACATTTACCTCAGGGATATTACAAAGCTCAACTGTGTTTCAAGCTTCTCTGCTTCAAAATATCCAATTAACGAATTCTTTCCGATAAGCTTGTTCCATTTGCAAACAAAAGACTTGGGATTCAGCTATGCTAGTATAGAGGAGAAGGCTGAAAAACTTTTAGAAGCAACCAAGTTGTGGCACTCAGAGCAAAGGGAGACGTGTTTATTTCTACCATCCAAAGATGTTGCTATGTGGTTTCTTGTTTCGACTCCCTCAGATGTTGATTGTTGCCAGAATCATGTTTCAACTTCAAGTCATCATGATGTACATACAGCTAGAAGTTGGAGGCTTGCTCTTTTGGTGGAAAACAGCTTAGTTTTTGGAAGTCCCTTGGATCCTAGGTGCCATGATGTTTCCTGAGTTGAATATAGTCTGTCACGTGTTGTTTGATTCTTTCAACATCTTTATTTTTTACTGCTTCTGAAGTAGAGGGAAGTAAAGTTCCCCATCTATTTTATCAAAATATTTTTTGTTTTGTTTTTCATTGTTGCGATGTAAAGTGAATTAAAAACTGCTGCTTGAACTGGATTTTAGATCAGTTTTGATGTCTTACGATCTTCTGTCCTCGATCAATAGCTCATCGTTCATATATGAGGGAAGCAGCTGAAAACTTCACTGAAGATCATAATTATGAGGGTAAAAAGAAAAGGCAACCTAGTACACTAAAGCTCCAGCCACAGTGGAGTATAGGGAAGGGTCAGACCTATTATGGGTCTAATAGGCAGCTATACTTTGAATTTTCAAGAGTTTGGTTTGACAATTTGAACCAGTGACTTCATATGACAATACTAAAACTGTTGTGCAAGGCTCCCCTTCATCATAATTATGAGGATCATAAGGGGAAAATATGAGTCATCAGTTCATATTGGTTCATTTATATAGCTACAAGAAAGTACATCTAATGGCTGATGATATATCTTTTCTATACTATTTAAAAACTGTCATGCTATTGCTTATTCTACACCGCAGATTTATCATTTATTGATGGTTTTCAACTGTATCAACTCTATGCAGGACGACTGCTATTGGTGTCTCAGGTGGTTATGGAATCAGCAGCACAAGTGACGGTGTGGTGTCTATGTGGGAATTGTCTAGAGGATCCAAGGCTGATACTCTACACCGTTTTGAGGGTATGTTGCAATATTCTACTTTATGCTCTGGTCACGTTGCACTAACAACTAATGCAGAAGTACTACTGATATTGATAGCTGTTTTTAATAAACAAATATTAGTTAGTAAATTAGTGGAACCGAGCTACTTACATGGTACAATGATATTGTAAGCTTTTATTTGTAAATTTGTGTAAGTTGCTGCACTAGAATTGTTGATGATTAGTTATGATCAGTCAGTACCATCAAGAGACTTGTAGATGTCATGCTTTGTCCATCATTTTTGGTATGCTTTTTCGGTAGCAGCCACATTTGTGGTGTAACAATTTCCTTTTCTGTGTTAAATATAGGCCATACTGAAAGTTAAACTGAAGGTTCCCTTTGAGTTGAGTCACTCAAGTGATTAAGACGACAACAACCATGAAATGAGATAGTACATATAGGAACATTAGGTGGTAGGTTAATATTCTTAAACTTTTGTAGCATGTGTTCATATTAGGACAAATACACATCAATGCAGTTTCCTCACGTCTTTTGAATCAAGTATAGGGTCTTGAAGCTTTTTCAGAAAAAAAAGTATTGGTTCTTGAACAGTAAAATCTGGTTTTAGATCACCAGATTTCTTACATCTTTTCTGTCTTTTTTGTTAACCATGTGCGGGCTCCTTCGAGTGAACCCTTTGATCTCCAGTTGCTAAAAGCACTCAACAATTTCTATTAAAGATTTGTTACCTCGTTAGTTTCTTGCAAACTATTTAGTATTGTTCCGGAAATGTGTCCTCACAAGAAACTGCCATACTAACAGGTGGAAGTAACCTCCAAACATAGTAAATTATTTATCTAGGCATAACAGTTGACACTTGGTTCTTTGATTCTCTCTTTGCCTTCGCTGATAAACCTTGGAAAAATGAACTCCGTTAACAGCCATGTGCTATTGACCAGAGACCATAATGTCCCTTCCTTAATTAGAAGAGCGCTAGTTCTCAAGCACAAATGTAGATAGCGAAATTTCATGTATACATAATGAAGCCGCCTCCCAGTGGGTGAGAACTTCCGTTTGACCATTAATTATTAGAACCCAGGAAAGTGTCTGGAGTTGGAATAGGAACTTCATGATGGTAGGAGAACAAGAGTCTAACTTTTGCAAACTTCTTCAAACATGAGTCATTGAAAATATGAAGAAATCGTTGAGCCCTTAGACAGGTGCAACTTGTAAGCTACCAAACCAATGAATTATGTAATAGGGAAAGGCCCACAATATCAAGGAGCTCACCCACACCTCATTACTTGGATATGTGACCTCATGTTGATAATGTTGTTACCTACAAATGAACCACTAACCATTGGAGGAGTACCAATTTAACAATACTAGGAAAACTAGTGTAATCAGTTATAATTAGGGATAAGTTGCATTTATATCTCTCCACTACTTATCCTATGTCATTCCTCATGCTTGTTGCTTTTATAATCTAAATTATTGTTTATGTGCTATGATGTGTCATTTTGAGGTTTGATATTTTGACATATGGTTTCAACAATGTATAAGCATAAAGTTGACTGATTCTCTTATTTGTTATGCGTGTTTGTGAGATATCTATAAACTTGAAAATACATGTTTGATTTTAGATGGCACTGTCACAAGTCTTGCCACGGATGAATCAAATTCAAATTCAAGAGGTGCCGTGGGAGTTGCTGGCGACGGAGGGCAACTGCTGCTTTATCTCCATCTTTATGAACAGGACTCAGACAAATAGAGACATTATAGTATTAATTTCTAATCGATTAGCCTTCAAGCTTGTATAGAAATTGTTATCGTTATAGTTAAAAGCACTTGTAGTGGTCTGAAAATGTAAGTATCTAAATTCTGATAGTGCTTCATACCATTCTTAATCCAATTCAAGTGCTCCAATTTCAATCGACCAACTAAGTATATTGTCAATTTATTGGCTGTAAATCAGCCGGGGTTTTGATTTAATACACGTAGCTAATTTTACACTAGACTGGATATAAAGACGGATATGTAGACATATAGAATCATGGTTTCTTTTTTTTTTGGTTACAACATAAAACCATATTGTTTAGGGTGATTGAGATTTATAATAGGATATAATCTTATTATTTTTTCTTCGATAAAAATCTTATTATTTTTTTCTTTTCATTCATGTAAAATTAGATGTGTTCATTTCTTGTCATTGACATTAACCTTTTATTTATGAAAGATGACGCGGCAAAATGAAGTACAATAAGCTCTTGATTTTTATAAATATAACATTTTTTGTTTAGTTCATCTAAAAAATTTCATTAAAAATGGTCTTTAAGTGTTTTGTATTTACAATTTTGGTCTTTATTTTTAAGTTAATTAATGTGTATCATTTGAGTTTAAAAAAAAAATGATATTTTATAATTATGTCTAAAATATTATAAGAATCTCCTTCACAAAAAATAGAATTTCTTAAGTAAATAAATTAAATATAACTTTAAGATTTTATTTTTGATGACTCAATAATTTAATCTAAATTAATTACACAAAGTATAACTTAGAAATCTTAATTTTGATAATCCAATAGTTCAATGTTAACTAAATAGACAAATTAAAACTTAGACATTATAATTTCTATGATCTAATAGTTTAATTTTAATTAGGTAAGAT
Source organism: Cicer judaicum (assembly GCA_037974835.1). Lineage (NCBI taxonomy): Eukaryota > Viridiplantae > Streptophyta > Magnoliopsida > Fabales > Fabaceae > Cicer > Cicer judaicum. The sequence continues at coordinate 2,614,048 of JBBPBS010001080.1, read as the reverse complement.
TGAACTGTTGGATAATTAAAATTATAATTTCCAAGTCATTGTTTGTGTAATTATGTTAGATTGAACCATTAGATTATCAAAATTAAAATTCATAGGTTCTAGACACTCTAGTTAGTTAAGATTGAACCGCTAATTCATCTAAATAAGAATTTTTAAGTAATTGTTAGTGTAATTAAGTTAGATCTAACTGTTAGATAATTGAAATTATAATTTATATGTTTTAGTCAGTCTAATTAGTTAAATATTGAATTGTTGAATCATCGAAAATAAAATTTATAAGTTAGAGTTTGTTTAATCGTGTTGGATTGAACCGTTGGAACATCAAAACTAAAAAATAATGGTTAGAATCGCTTTTTAGATTATCCAACGGTTTAATTCTAATTATGATGATCTAACGGTTCAATCAACTCTAACTACATTAACTATGACTAGGAAATTCTAATGTTGATGATTAAACAATTAAATCTAATCTAATTAAATTAAATATACTATTACTTAGAAATTATTCTTTTAATAATTCAATAATTAATCATAACTAATTTGACTAACTATGACATATAAATTATAATTATAATTTCAATAAGTCAATGGTTCAATATTAATTAATTAGTCTAACAATGACTTAGAAATTTTAATTTTGACGATCCAACAATTCAATCTTATTTACTTAGATATTCTAATTTTGATGCTCAAACAATTCAATATAAACTAATTAGATAAACTATTGTTAGTTATGGTTAATCCTAAACGATTGTAATAACATGGCAATTCAGTTAGGGTGGTTAAGAATTTGTTAAACAAGTTAGTTAGTTAGTTGAAGTACAACTATTCAAAGTGTTTGATATTTTTATAAAAGTTGAGCACTTTTCTTGCACAACAAGTAACAATATAAAATAATTCAATTCAATCTAATTCAATAGATTTCCAGTTTTCCTATTCTTTCTAAATTGTATTACAACAATTGGCATCAAGAGCTTAGATTTTAAGTCTTGGGAAACACAAGTGCAACTATGAGGAACTTAAAATTTGGGAAACACAAGTGTGAGTGAAAGAAAGGAATCACGAATGGAGTTGAGAATTTTCCATCATACCTGTCAATCCTTGATGGGAAAAATTGTGAAAGGTGGTATGCATCAATGAGGTCATTATTGGGAGCTCAGGAAGTGTTTGAAATTGTGCAAGATGTCTATGAACAACTTGGAACAAATTCTACAGAAAGGCAACAGGCAACCTTCAGAGATTTTAAGAAGAGGGACTACAAGGCTTTGTTTTACATCCAGAAAAGTATAGATGCAAACAATTTTGAAAGGATCTCAAAGGTATCTACATCAAAAGAGGCATGTGATATCTTGGTGAAATATTACACAGGTGGTGAAAAGACCAAGATCAAACTTCACATGTTAAGAAGAAAGTATGAGTTGCTACAAATGGAGGAGAATGAAAATGTTGCTGATTTCTTCAATCAAGTGCAGGCAGTGGCAAATCAAACGAAAGCAAATGGGGAAGTGATAATTGAGTTGGTGATGATTGAGAAAATTCGGAGAACATTGACAAAAAGGTATAATCATATAGTGGTTGCAATTGAAGAATCAAATGATCTTAATACAATGAAATTGACATACCTACAAAGTTCATTTGAAACCCATCAATTGAGAATCAAAGAAAGAAATGAGAATCATACGCAAGCACATACTTTGTAGGCTCAAATCAGCAAGAAATCAAATCAAAATGGAGGGAAATACAAGAAAGGAAAGGGAAAATCAAAATGGCACAAGAAACACGATATTGATGAAAGTGAAGTTGTCGAATCTTCCAAGAATCAGAACAACAATAGCAGTAACAACACTAATAAAGGCAAGAATAAATTCAACAAGAAATGGATTCAATGTTACAATTGTCAATAATGGGGTCACTTTGTTGATGAATGTAGATCAAATAAAACGAAGTGAAAATATGATGAAGCTCAATTGGCACAAGTTGACAACTATGACTCTGATGAAGTGTTGCTGATGGCAACCATTAGCCTAGAAGATGATTGTCTAGGTTTATGGTACCTTGACACAGGGTGCTCAAACCACATGACTGGCCACAAAGTATGGTTTATGAGCATTGATGAGAAGGTAAAGAGGGAGATCAAATTTGCAGATAATAGCTCAGTGACAGCTGAAGGTGTTGGCAAAGTCTTAATTCAAAGAAAAGATGGTAAACAATCCTTCATTTTTTATGTATTATATGTGTCAAATATGATGAACAGTTTGTTAAGCCTTGGACAATTGCTGAAAAAGGGATACTCTATGAATATGGAGAATGGACAAATGAAGATGTTTGATAGTGCCAAGAGATTTGCCTTGAAGGCACCACTATCTAAAAACAAGATCTTCAAGATTGAAATCCAGGTAAATGAAAACCAATGCCTGGCTGCTGAAACCGGTAATGAGAGCTAGTTGTGGCATCAAATGTATGGACACCTGAATTTTAGGAGCCTTCAAATGTTGCAGAATAGAAGCGTAGTGCTGGGAATTCCTGACACTCAGATGCCACAAGAAATATGTGAAGAATACTGTCAGGCCAAATAACATAAGAAAAAATTCAAAACATAACTGCCAAATCATCTAAAATGATGAAAGTAATCTTCTCTAATGTATGTGGTCCAATTGAAGAGAGATCAATAGGAGGTACCAATTATTTTCATGATTGATGATTTCACAAGAAAAATAAGGATATATATCATCAAAAGAAAGAGTGAAGTGCTTAATGTGTTCAAAAGATTCAAAGTGATGGCTGAAAATCAAAGTGAATGTAAGATGAAAATAATAAGAACAAATGGAGGAGGGGAATACAATTCCCATGAATTTCATAAATCTTGTGAAAAGGAAGAAGTGCTACATGAAGTGACTGCACCATACACTCCACAACATAATGGGATTACTGAATGAAGAAACAAAACCATTATGAATATGGCCAAGAACATGTTGAAAGGAAAACAGACGCCTCACAAGTTTTGGGGAGAAACAACCTCAACAACAGTTGTTGGAATATTAAAAAATATCTTATAATATCTTTTATATTATATTAGAGTATCTTAAGTTATTTTCTATGATCAATTTAAAATCATAGAGAATCTTAGAATATTTCTCATTATTATTATGATTTATTCCTAATTTAGGATTTAGTCTATGTTTCTCTATAAATAGAGATTAGTATTGAGTCTATTGTAATCAATTCAGCATTAAGCTATTATCAATAATATTCAAACCCTTATTATTTTATCTCCTCATTTTCTCTAAAATCCCACAACTTCAACATGGTATCTAGAGCCTATTTCGATCCTCCTTGAACGATCTAGCCTTTCCGCTGCCGAGTTCCCAACAAATAGGGAATATAATCATAGTTTCTCTTTTCTAACTTTTTTTCTTCCGATAAATCGTGTCCCAATTCAAATTTACCCATTATTTGTAGCTTTTCGTTTATTTTTCAGTTGCTGCACTATTCATCGCGCGGTACTGTTCACTGCGCAAAAAAAAAAAAACCTCTGCTGTATCCCGAAACCCTAAAATCCTAATATATTTCCCTAACTAACGTTGGCCAGACCTGTATATTTTCTAGGGGTTTCGTTTCACTCACAGTTCCCAATATATTATATTGTGGAATTTGTGAAAAGGGATCTTCGTATATCGTTGAAACGGTGTTTAACAATTAAAGATAATTAGGGTTTGATGGGTACAGAGAGGAAGAGGAAGATGAATTTATTCGACGTCGTGGACGACTCTATAGCTAAGATTAACAAGGGTATTGTTGAAATCATTACTCCTGTTGAACTCATCAAGAAGGGTGACAAGGTTGGTTCGTTTGAAGCTGCATTACTTGATCTCACTGAGGATGCTCTCATTGAGAAGTTTGCTACTGGTGACTTCACTTTTGTTGGCCATCTCATATCCAACACTTGCTGCTGCTCCTCACATGTTTGTGAATGTCTACAAGAATGTTTGTGCTGCCGCAGTTGCAACATAATATTCTTTCCATGAGGCTGACAAGGTCAAGGAGTTCCTAAAGGACCCAAGCAAGTTTGTTGTAGCTGCAATTGCTACCCCAGCTGCTGATTCTAGTGCTTCCCCTGCTGCTGCTGCCAAGGAGGAGGAGAAGAAGGATGAATTGATGGTATGGTCTATGTTTTTGGTCCTGGATGATTTGTTTGAGGACAACCTTAGAGCTGTAGGAATTTCCGGAGTAGAAGCCGAATATGGCACCATTACTAGTGTTGTTTTGATGAGAGATGCATATGGTAGATCAAAGTGTTTTGTTTTTGTCAATTTCAAAAATCTAGACAATGCTGCCAATGTTGTTGAGGCATTGAATGGGTGTCCTGATTTTGATTATGGGAATAGTGGTCCCAGAGATTGTAGTGTCCTTCAAAAGTGGACTTTGGGATCAGATTTTTGGTGGTGGAGGATCAGATTTTTGCAATTCAATTGATGGGATTCTTCTTGGTGCACGGTTATTTCTCTTCAATGGTTCCAGATCTGCCCTACTCGCCAATTTTGATCAAGGAAAATATGTGTCATTGTTCAAACAACCATTATCTCTCCTGTTTTGGACGCATTTTCTTACTTTGATAATCGATCATGGCTTCGTTTCGTTAGAGTTGCGCTGCTTCTTCTTTGGTGTTTATCATGCAATTTAGTTCTTACTAATAGATTCCAACAGTGGCTTTTATTCCCACCGACAATGATTCTAGTGGTGTCTCTTTTTCCACATATGAATTATATTAGTAATGACTTCTTCCGTTGGTGGTTATTCTAACGGTGTCTTTTATTTTCATGACTTACTTTATCTTGGCAATTTCTCCCAGATGCACTGGCCTAGCCTTTATCTTCCTGAAGCACGCCTCTCTCTCCTTGAAGCAGATTCGAGTTTAAATATTTTGAGTCTCCACTATTATTGGTTTGAAGCTTCCAAATGCAGTTTTTAGAATAACGGAACTTGCTTTGTTCAATTGCCTACCATGAATTTTTCTCAGGCTGATGATCAATCAGACTATCTGGCTAGGCTATATTTATCGCAATTATCTCCGACTTCACATGCATCCCTGAGTTGCCTCTCCATCTTTTTTATTATTTTGTGGAGCAAAACATTGTTGTCTTGTAGCAAGCTAAAGCTTAGTAAGCTTTAGCTTGAGGGGGAGTGTTGGAATATTAGAAAATATCTTATAATATCTTTTATATTATATTAGAGTATCTTAAGTTATTTTCTATGATCAATTTAAAATCATAGAGAATCTTAGAATATCTCTCATTATTATTATGATTTATTCCTAATTTAGGATTTAGTCTATGTTTCTCTATAAATAGAGATTAGTATTGAGTCTATTGTAATCAATTCAGCATTAAGCTATTATCAATAATATTCAAACTCTTATTATTTTCTCTCCTTTTTTTCTCTAAAATCCCACAACTTCAACAACAGTCTACATCGTAAACAAGTGTCCAACTAAAAGGCTTGACAGTAAGACACTAAATGAAGCCTGAACAGGAAGGAGACGAAGTGTGAATCACTTCAAGGTGTTTGGCTCACTATGCTGCAGACATGTGTCAGCTCAAAATAGGAAGAAAAAAAAAAGGGATGACAGGACTAAACATATGGTACTGTTGGGCTATGATTCAACTGGAGCTTAGAAGTTGTATGATCCAAACAAGAACAAAGTGATCACAAACATGGACATACTGGTGGATGAATCAAGAGGATGAGACTGGAAAAAGAGTGAAGCCAACTTCAGCAGTGCAGCCAATCCAAACAGACCAGCTAGTCTAGTTAGGCCAATCAACACGACAATTGCAGTGGAACTGGATGAGAGCTAGTCAGCAACTAGCCAGCCTGATCCTGAACCTGTGAGGAGATCTGAACGAACTAGACAACCCTTAGTCATATTACAACAATATGAAGTCACAGTTGACTCAACCATCAATGCATATGGATAATTTATTCATTTTTCCTTGCTAGCTGAATCAGAGCCAATCAGTGATGATGAGGCATAAAGGGATCCTAGATGGAGACTGGAAATGGTGGAAAAACTAAAAAACATAGAAAAGAATCAGACTTGGGAGCTTATGACCATGCTAATACAAGAAACCAATTCATATGAAATGGGTCTACAAAATCAAAGTGAAGCCTAATGGACATATTGCAAGGTACAAGGCCAGACTTCTAGCAAATGGATTCTTGCAAAGGCCTGGACTGAATTATGAGGAAGTATTTGCACCAATGGCCAGGATTGAAATAGTGAGGCTGGTAGTGTCAAAGGCTAGCTACAAAGGTTGGTTCATGCATCAGTTGGATGTCAAATCAACATTTCTAATGGACCATTAGAAGAAGAGGCTTATGTGAGCCAACCACCAGGTTATGAAAAGAAAAGAATAGAAGATAAGGTGTACATATTGAGAAAAACATTATATGGTTTGAAGAAAGCTCCCAAGGCCTAGAAATAAGAGGATTGATAAATTTCTCATTGAGCAACAATTTGAAAAATGTGTGACACATCACGGAGTTTATGTCAAGAAGACATCATCATCACCTGCATTATTGATATACTTATATGTAGATGATTTATTGATGACTGGCAGCAATGAAGCATATATCAATGACATCAAAATCATAATGGAGAAGGAATTTGAGATGACTTATCTAGGCATGTTATCATACTTCCTTGGTATTGAGTTTGTAAGCAAAGAAAATTGAATTTTTATGCACCAAAAGAAGAATGCTAATGATGTACTTAGAAGATTCAAGTTGCAAGACTGCAATGGATTGATACACCAGCAGAAGTAGGCCTGGTCCTAACAAAAGAAGGCAATGAGGAGCTGGTTGATTCTACAACATTCAAGCAATTCGTAGAGATACATGTGCAACACACGACCAAATATAGCTCACAGTGTTGGATTGGTTAGTAGGTACATGCAAAAGCCTATAACATCTCATTACTTGACAACTAAAAGAATTTTGAGGTACATCAAGGAAACAAATGAGTTGGGACTGCACTATGCTAAGAAGCTGGTCTTATTGGGTTTACTGATGCAGATTTCTGTGGAGATAAAGATGATAGGAAGAGCACCTCTGGTTATGTTTTCATGATAAATGAGTTACCAATCTCATGGTGTTCAAGGAAGCAAAGCATAATTGCATTAACTACTTGTGAAGCTGAATATGTAGCTGCTTCAATGGGAGATTGCCAAGCTATATGGCTGGCTGGTTTAATGACAAAGCTGGGACTAAAAAGCAACAAGGGCTGTGAAGATGAAGATTGACAACAAATCAGCCATGAACTTATCAAAACGCCCAAGTGTTCATAGAAGAAGCAAGCACATAGAAATTCGATATCACTTCTTATGGGATCAAGTTACAAAATGCAAAGTAAAAAATTGGAGCATTACAGCACCAAGGATCAAACGACTGATATCCTTACAAAATATTTGAAGAAGGTGAAGTTCCAAGAGATCAGTAACAATCTTGGAGTAACACTACCTTAATCACGTTGAATTAGGAAGAGTGTTAGTTATGGTTAATCCAAAATTATTGTAATAACATGATAACTTAGTTTAGTTAGTTAATTAGTTGAAGTGCAACTATTCAAAGTGTTTGATATTTTTGCAAAAGCTGGACACTTTTCTTTCACAACAAGTAACTATATAAAAGAATTCAATCCAATTCAATAGATTTTCTGTTTTCTTATTCTTTCTAAATTGTGTTCCAACAATTGCGACTTTGAAATTCTAATTTTGATGATCCGACAGTTTAATTAATGGTGTTTTAAGATGAATTTGAATAAATATAAGCTTATGTGTTATGATTTTTGTATCCTAAGTTGTTTTTAGACGCTTATAGACGATTAACGATTTTTTCAAAATGCATTAATGGGCTCGAAAACTAAATTCATATATAAAAACTTTAAAATTTAATTAATAATAATTATAATACTTATAAATAAAAATAAATATTTAAATTTTATAATTTTAGAACATACTACTATATTTTTTAATTAATTTACAAAAAAAAAATATATATTAAACTTACAAACAACATATATCCGGTAAATAACTTAACTTAATGGTAATACATTGATAATTAAATCTTATGACACCAAGAGTTTTCACCTTCTTACAATAAATATGTAGAGTATTAAAATTTTAATTAAAAAGTCTTTAAATTTTAATTAATAATTAGATTAAACGTCTTATGTTGAATTTAAATTAAAAATAATTATATGAATTAATTATAATAAAAATTTATCATCTATTTTAAAATATTTTTTTAATTAAATTAAAATTTAATAAAGATTAAATTTAGAAGAACTTGATTTTCAAGTAAAAAAATTTAACATCGTATTTTCTTTTTTGAAAAATTAATTAATTTGATTATTTATTATTATCGTCCATGACTTAATATTGACACGTCGAAGGAGTTTGTGGACCACAAATTGAAATGATGATATAATGATGAATAAATAATTTGGAGTCAGTAGTATTTACTTTACGTGTATTTATAGCATCTATGTCTGCCAAAAACAGTAGTGTGACAGTATAGTGTGATGCTTTAATTAACTACGTTACGTACTAGTACAAGAAAACTTTGACCAAAAGATAATTAGCAACAGAAAAGAGAGTTTTTTACGTTGTCTATATATAAGATTAAAGATGGTTGAGTGTGTGAAGGTTTTATTGGTTAGTTCTCTGTCTCGTACTGCATCGCTGCTCTCCATTCTATGTCAATCGCCACTCTTTCCCTATTTATTCCCCGCCAATTCTATTTTAAACTTTAACTACCACAATCCTTATTTTTAAATAATTATTTTAATGTTATTTAATAATAACTATTAATATTCTGTCTAATCTTTCATATAATAGCCACAACATTTTTAAAGTATAAAATATCATCAAGTGTAAAATCTTTAAAGAGATTTACTTAGTCATTTGTAAACAATTGCACCACTTAATTTTCAACTTCAAGGAACAACGTGGGTTGTTGGATAGGGAGGCTTTGTTTTAATGAAAAAATTGAAAGACATTAAATCATTTTCGAGGGATTGACATGAAAATCATAGTAGCAATCTAAGCGAGAAGTTGAGGTCTATCAAAGAGAATATTAATTGTTTAGATGTGAAGATTGAATCTCATAGTTTTGATGAGTCTGAAATTATGGACATGTGTTTTAATTAATTTAATTATTTTTTCTCTCTAGATCGTACTGTAGTATTCAGTGACATAAATTAAGAGTAAGGTGGTTGAAAGAGGGTGACTCTAACTCGAAGTACTTTCATGGTGTGATTTTTTTTAAGAGAGTGCATAATGCCATCTTGAGGATTGAAGGAAGATATACTCAAGTGGACGGTGTGAAAGGAGTAAGGGAATCTATTTTTCCATATTTTAAAAATCATTTCCAATCAAGTCGGGAAAGAAGAATTCAAGTGGAGAATTTTCATTTTAAGTCCATTAGTGCTGAAAAGGGTTCTCAGTTGACTAAAATGTTTGATGGAGAGGAAATGAAGACAACTGTGTGAGATTGTGATAGCTTCAAAAGTCAAGGTCTTGATGGTGTCAATTTTGGTTTCTTGAAAGAATCTTGGGAAGATGTTATGTACGATTTCATGAAGTTTATGCAAGAACTTGATGCAAATAGTAAGTTGGTGAAGGAGTTCAATGGTACTTTATCGTTCTTATTTTGAAGAAGGAAAATTATCAACAGTTTAATGACTTTCACCATATATCTATTGTTGATTGTATGTATAAAGTTTTAGCTGAGGTTTTGGCTAATCGACTGAAAGGTGTAATTGAGAATGTAATCTTCGAAAATCAGTTTGCCTTTGTCAAGGGTAGGCAAATTTTAGATGGTATTTTGGTGGCTAATGAAGTTATGGATGAAGTGCGAAAGAGAAAAAGAGAGTTAATATTATTCAACGTTAATTTTAAGAAGGCTTATGAATCGGTGGAATGAGATTATTTAGATATGGTGTTGACATATATAATTTTCCATTAAAATGAAAATGTTGGATATTGGACGGTCTGAGCTTGGCTTCAACATTGGCTTTGATCAATGGATGCCCAATAGAGGAGTTCTCTTTGAAGCGGGGCCTTAGACAGGGGGTCCGTTTTCCTTTTTTCTTTTTTTGTTGGTTGTTGAAGGACTGAGTTCCTTGTTGAGTTCTTTAGTGGAGTTTCAATTGTTCTATAATTATAATGTTGGTCATGACTTAGATTTCAAATTATCCCATATGTAGTTTGCAAATGATACATTTATCATAGGTGAGAATAAATTATCTAATATAAGAGCTACTAAGGTCAACCTACTGCTTTTTGAACTAACACAAATCTGAAGGTTAATTTTCATAAAGGTCTTTTGATTGGTGTGTAATTTAATGAATTATGTCTTGCGAGGCAACAGAGTTATATAAATTGCAAAGTTGAGAAGGGTTCACTTAAATACCTTGGATTACCTATAGGTGACAAACCAAGGAAGCTATACTTTTGGGATCATGTGATTAAAAAAAATCAAAGGTTATCTTGGATGGAGGAACCATAATTTATCTATGAATGACTGCTTTGTTCTCATTAAATTTGTGGTGTTTGCATTGTCGATTTATTTTCTTTCTTTCTTCAAGACTCCACTAGGTTTTAATCTAAATTTGAATTTTTTTTTTTTAAAAAAAAAATTAAGGGGTAGTGAGGAGGTTTGCAAGGTTCATTGGATCAAATGGGATAAAATTCGTTGTGAGGGTAAGCAAGGTAGGCTTGGTGTGCGTAATACATGTGTGTTTAATGTGGTGTTTTTGGATAAATGGTGTTGGAGGCTTATAATTGATATGAGGGGGTTGTGTTTTAAAGTTCTATCTTGTAAGTATGATTGTTCGAATGAGTTAGTGGGAGGTGGTACTTCTCGATATTAGTCGTGACAGAAGGATATTAGGTGTCTAAAGGTTCGAGGTGCAGGTAGTTGGAAACATTAGTTCTCGGACAACTTAGTAAGATGAATAGGTAGTGGTGGAAATGCTTTGCTTTGGTATGATCTGTAGTTAGAAGGTGGACCATTACATAGTAGGTTATTTGGAGTGGTGTGCGATAAATTTAGAACAATGGCAAATATGTTTAGATTTGAATGGGAATTTGGGGAAGATGAATAGGGGTGGCATCGTAGTCTGTTTAAGTGGGAAGATGAGTTGGTGAAAAAATGTGTTTAGTTGTTTGTTAATGTTCATTTGTATGTTGAAGATTTGTGACAATGGAAAAACACGACATGCGGAGTATACTATGTGAAAGATGCTTATCAAGGATTGCTTGAGAACCCTTATCTAAATCTCTCTCCATTTGGTGTCTCTTTCTTAGCTTAAACATTGTTGTACAATCGACTGCCTACAAAATACAATTTGCAGAAAAGAGACATTTTGAATAACTCTTCCAACTTGTGTGTAAATGAGTGTGAACTTGAAGAAATTGCTCAACATCTATTTTTGATTATCTTTGTTTTGGTATGATTTGTCGAAATATTCTTATTTGGTTGAACATTGAGAATCATTTGTCTAATATTATTTTACACTACGCTCAACAATTTGATGGATTAGGTGTGCTTGACAAAAAGGTCAATCTTTTTTTAATCTTTTTTAACTAACATGCATTTGGACTATATGAAAAATAAGATTCATATTATATTAGTGTTGGTTTTATTATAAATGACTGTAATTAATTGTGGTCTAATTCAATAAATTGTTTGATGTAATTTTATGTTTTATTGGGTTGTTTTTTGTGTCTCTAGATGATATTTAATTCATCGAATTCTATTTGTTTTGTTGTTCAATTGAATTTTATCAGCTCTTTTTTCATTGTATATTCTTATTCTTAGGATGTCTCGTAGAATTTTATTATTTTAATATAATATTTGTTTGAAGAGTCACGTTTCAACCAAACGATAAAACCAGCATTTCTGAAATCCCATTTCACTACTTGCAACTCCACTTGTTCAGCATCATAAGCACCCAATGCACATGTTATTTTATTAATTATATACATGTATATGTGCAAGTTATAATACAAAATTACTTATAATCAAATAAGAACTTTTTACAAATACTAATGTTCAAGTTAATTTATAATCAAATAATTTTTCTTTTGAGGAAAATCAAAGAAGAACTGGATTAAACTATTTTCATATAGTTGTAATTTGTTTTCAACAATTCTTAAAATAAGTCATTTTTCACTATAAATCAGTCATTTACCACAATTTGTCAAATATAAATTATTTATTTTATTCTAAAACTATGAAGTATATATGTGAGATTAATAAAATGTAAAGTATTAACCCATTACAATTACCAAGGACATCACTTTACTTTAAGCTGTCTTTTATGCCCATTAATTTCTCTCTGATTGAAGACATACAAATCAATTAGATTTCATATATTTACTTAAGAAATTCTAACAAGAGCTTTGATTTGAAAGACATGCTTTAATTTCTTTCTCACTTTTGTTGCTTTATAATGCCTTTCTTGTCTCCCTTTCTCTTTCTTTACCTCCTTTTACTTTTTTTTTTGCTCTGAATTCTTTTAGCTTTCTTTTTCTATGCACGAACCTCATTCTTATTCCAGTATTCTAGCTCTTGGAATTACACGTAATCCCCCGTTTTAAAATATAAGCAAAACGAATAAAAAATAATTAATATATCAATTTTTTTACTAATTTTTGCTTATATTTTAGGAGAAAGTACTATTCATATATATATATGAAAACTATTAGTAGTCATATGTAAGAGTGACATCAAAGTGACCTTCCCAAGGTGAATTCCAAATCCAAATTTGGGTTCTTGAGGCTTGTTCCTGAAATGTTTGAGGAACAACTTCCATCTGAATTTCTTTCGTTGCTTAGACACTTTGGGTCCATTCCCTAAGCAAAACAAAATAAAGTCAATGATAATCATAGTGATACCATCGTAAATAAAGGAAAATTCCCACTCAAAAATATATGAGATAAAGGGATCTAAGAAAGAAAATAAATTTGATATATTATTTGATATAAGAAAAAAGATAAAAAGAAATATAAGAAATATGATTCTTTTAAGAAAAAAAGAGAAATAATATTATTTTTAAAATTATAAATATAATTTTATATTGTACTCGTATAGCTTAAGGGTGAACTTAAATTCAAAGATCTAAACTCTACTAAAAAGAGCCTCCTAGCTAGCCTAAAGATAACATTTAAACCCCAAATATTAACACATTAAAATCAACATCATCCACTAAAAGATTAATTTGACAATTTATAATCAACGAAAGCACTATGTAACCATAAGGCAGATCCTATATGTAACTTTTATATATTTCGTCCCCTCTAAGCATAGGTCCATAGCATGAATTCATGTTACATGAGACTTGACCCAACTTTCTTCATTTTAATATCTTTGAGTCAAATTCAATAGGTTTAGGTTTTTGGAGTCTTTTCTAGTAGGCCTTCATCATTATTTAATGTTTAATACTTTTTTCAAGATACTAACATGTGTTTTAAGCGATTAATAGTATGACGTAAATTTTTTTTCACCGAATTTCATTTTTTTTAACCTTATAATTATTAGCAAATGTAAATAAAATATATATATATATATATATATATATATATATATAGGTCCACCACCAATTTGAATATGTGAAGGACAAATTAAGCAGCTTTTGAAAAGCTTAATTTCCTTTTCATGTCTTTATAATTTGCATGACTGGACGAAAAATAATGTCAAATGTATTTAATTTCATTTTACTTATTTTTTTACTCATATATGTAAATTCCAAATAACCAAATCATTGAACTCAAATAGTTAATATATTTCAATTAAAATGTAAAGTCCGAAAATTTTTAAATTCGATCCTAACTCCAATAATTTTTTTCTAAATTTTACTTATTAATTCTCATCTTTATCATAGTCTCACTCTCATCACAACCGAAGAATTATATATATATATATATATATATATATTCATTTGAAAAGTAGTGAATGATACTTGTCAAAATAATTACAAAGTTAGAAATGAACCTGAAGAGAAGGGGCGATTGGAAGAGGATGGAGGTTTGGCTTAGCATGCAACCAAGGTTCACTGTTAGAAGCAAAGAGATTGAGAGAATAATTCCCATTAGTGGAAGCCATGCATAACAAAAGTATACTGACAAAATAAAAGCTATCTTTTTACTCTCTTATTTATAGCTATACCCTTTTACTTATTCTGATCATTCAAATAAACTTTATGCATGCCACCCCATGTGATACCACATCTCTCTCTTTTTTATTTATTTATATTCTAACATAATACTGAAATTATTGAGTCCTTAAACATGATCCACACTTTCAAGACTATATTGAAAGACTCATTTCATCTGCATCCTTATGTTACATATTTTCAGAAATTAATACAAATATAAATTCTTTTGTAACTATTCAACGATATCAAAGTATTCAATAGTTTGGACTGAGCTACAAGGATTTTAAACCATTTGAATTAATAAAAATGTTTGTGTGTTCTAGGAAAAAAAAAATTCAAAGACACATAATCACTTTGGCACCAATATTTCTAACCAAAGGGTCTACCAAGAAAATAGCTTTAAGACTAAGTTTCCCAATATTGTGGGGCCCATGTAAATTAGCCTTATATATGAAGTATATAGCCCCACAAAATCCTAAGGAAAGAGATATATCTCTATTATAGAGAAAAATCATAATCATGTAATTTGGAATGTAATGACCTAATGAGCTTATGAGAGTTCTTTTTTACTTCCTTTTGGCCACTAGCTACTAGTGAAGAGTATATTATCACCAAATCATAGAATTTTTGTGCTCTTGTTTTGAGGACATAGACACAACAAAGCAAACTTTGAATCATTTATTCCTTTTGTGAATTTTCGTGCCTATGTTTGGAGTATGTGCGAGTTGAGAGAGAGATGCTCACATGAATAATAATTACATCATGCATGAATATTGCTATGATTATAAAACTACTTTATAACATAATGATGAAAACATAAAATGAAATATGCAAAGAATGTTATTCAACCAAAAAAAGTGAACAAAAGCAAAATATATATTGCTAGAAATTAAACACAATGATGATAAAGAAAGTCCCCACTATTAAAGAAGTATAAATATGTTGCCAATAACATTGAACAATATATATAATATATTAATTGAACTTCATGGACTTAATTATGTTTAGAGGTATTAATATAGCATAAGATAAATCACAGCAACTACAATACACAATGCTTGAAATCGTGGTGAATGCAACAACATTTAAAACCGAAAATGCATGGTAATTAATATGAAATAAGGAATATTGATAAAGAGAAGAAAATATCAAAGCTCTAAATAATAAATCAAAAATTCCCAATAAATATAGCATTATCATAAATTAAATACCTGGAAGAGCTCGAAAGGCCACAATATTCTTTATCTTGATTAGTAATTTGTGTAGGCAACTTAATTGGTGGGTCATTAGACCTTGTTGAAGAGTTTATGTCAAAAATAAAGTCTTCAGAAGTATCTCCAGATGAACCATTATCATAATTAATATCAGATTGCCCTAATCCATATAATTTTAAACACAAAATATAAAGTAAGAAAATAGAGCGAAAACTAACACTACATAAGCCTTTAAATATAATTAATTAGCTTAATCTTTAAACTAATCACTAACCTGATGATGCCCCTGCTCTATCTGTAATTTTCCCCGTCCGGTACATCTAATTTAAATTTGTAGTCCATCGTTAATTAACACGAAAATACAATCTATATAACAATGCATTAAACTAAAATTATAAAACACAACTTACCATAGTAATTAATAGTAAATAATGTTGTACTATTTTTTTATGCAACATTGTACATTTTTTATTTTATCCATCAATAAGATATACTCCAATCAAGAATAGAAACTAAACTCAAATTCTTATAAAAGATGAGTTGAGTTATTATTTACTAAACTAATCTCTAAGACGTCTTACATTATAGTTTTAAACTGTGGTTCACAACTGTAATTGTTATTACAATATTGTAGATTTTGAAATTTCTACAACTGACATAACAATCATATAACGTATGATTCACAGTATAAATATTTGCAGCTTAATCACAACTGCCAACACAATTTGAACTATGATTTAGAACATAGTTTATCAAATAAAAAATTCATGTTAAATAATTAGTCTGTAGACAACTTACAAATTAATTATTAATACATATGTGAAAACTTTAAACAATACTCATTATGAAATGAAATGAATGAAATATCTTTTTTCTAATCATTATATTTTTTAATTATTTACTTCGTCTCACAATTAGTATCATTTATGAAAAAAAAAATTTACATATTAAAAAATATAATAATCAAACAAAAGAGAAAAGTAATTTTATCAAATTATCTATTTTAATTATTGATAATTTTTTTACTATTATTAATATAAAATATAATAATATTTTAAAAGTTTTGTATATAATAATCATTAAAAACAATATAATTAAAATTACGTTTTTTTTTTCACAATGAAATCATTATGAAACGAATTAAGTAAATTACAGCAAATGTAGAAAAAGAAATAGTTATGGTGATTGGTGAGATTGAGGTAGAATGAAAGCATGGAAAGATGTGACTAACCATGGTTAAAGGTGATACAGTAAAGAAACTCATGAGTCATGACAGAGTAGAGTATCATTGAGAAATGATGGTGTTTAGTACTTGCACCTCATTACTTTTTTATTTTCTTCTGCAGTACTATTACTATACTATAAAATAATAATAATATACTACATGGCCAAGGCTCATTTTTGAATTCCTGAGGTTTTGTCTTACTTGTTTATAGAAATTGATAAGTACTTTTCTCTCTTTCTCAGTCACTTCAATTTTGTACAATACCAGCTCCTTTAACTTGGGTGGTTCATTCTTCCAACCAAAAAAGCTGTTTATTTTACTTACTAGCTTGCAGAAGCAGAGGAAGGAAAAATGCTATCATATCAAAATCAAATACCCTTTCCTCTGTAAGGAAATTAACCATTGGAATTTGTAACATATCAATAAATTTAACTACTCTCTGTACTAATTTACATATCAATAGGCTCCATTAACACACGCAATCAGAACCGTACCATCTTCATCCTCCAAGACTATTGAATAAGTTAACAACATCAAAATTTAAAATACAGATTTATAAATAAATAAAAACTCATTTTGCTCTTTAAATATATCTTATTAAGTTGTGTAATGTATCTAAACTTCAAAACATTGTAATCATGTCTTTTGTCACTCATTTCAAGAAAAATAAATTGATTAAAAAAAGACATATTTGTATAATTTTATTGTTAACTCAATTAAAATAACATTGAGGGAATACAATAACAAAGATGAATTAATTTGTATTACAAAAACTATATAGTCTAGTGCAATATGGAAAAGATTATACATACCTGCAAATGAGATTTAACATGTGATAAAGTTAGATCCTTTACATCCATTAGCTCAAGAACTGATTTGGGTGTAGCCCCTAAAATCCAAAAGTTTTTTGAATTAGAATTTCCATGATAAGTAGGTGAAAAAGAAGAAGGGTAAAAAGGGAAAGTTACTTTCATGGCCACCCAAAAGTTGAACAGCATGAACAAAGCGAGAATGAAGAGTGGCAGTCCAACGCATCCTTGGAGCTCTCATGCTACGTTTTGAAGGAAACCGTGGCAAAAACTTTGATCTCATCAAACTTTGAGAATGAAAAGTTGTTGAAGTAGAAGAAGAAGAAGAAGCAACAACATCAAAGGGTTTTTGAGAAGAAAATAATGCAATAGGATGATTGTTAGGAGAAGCCTTTTGATGATAAACTGGGATTCCTCTTATAGGTTTTAGAAAACCTAATTCTTCACTTAAGCTTTTGTTGTTGTTGTTGTTGTTTTGATTTTGAAAGTAGTGGTTTTGATGAAATGGGTTGTTGGAATTATTATTGTTGTGAAAAGGTTGTGTTATGAAATTGGGGTTTGAAGATGATGATGATGAAGAAGAAGCACTTAATGGATTGGAGAGAGAAAGATCAAAGATGTTTGATCTTGAATTTGAATCCAAAGCTCTCTTCCAAAATCCTAAATCTATTTCTTCTTCTTCTTCATTTGTATTTCTTCTCCAACTTGATGATGATGTTGTTGTTTCATTCTTGTTTGTAAGGCTGATTTGCAATGATAAATCTGGTTGTGCTGGAAATAACTCCATCTTAGCTATGATAGCACAACAACAACAACAAAACTATATATTTTCTATATCTATATAAATATTTTTGTATGTATATTTAGTTTTGCACTAAAGTACTCTTGTTTTCTTCTCTTTGTTTTCTTGTATTTCTCCTAACTTTTATTTTTTGATCTTAGTTGTATAATTTCCTCTAGCTCTCAATTTTGTTTTGTTTCACTTTCACAATCTATATATATATATATAGTACTACTAAATGACAATTTTTAAGGATATGAAAAAAGTGAGATATATATAACACTTTGAGACTTGACCAAAAAAAAAAAATAATATTTTGAGATAGTGTTGTTGATTGATGGTGGTGAGTGATGTGCAAGAGAAAGGGTAATTAATATTAGGAGTTGTTTATTTAAGGAGATTGATGAAGTACAATCAATTTTTCATTGAGTAGTTGTAGTGCAAAGATTTGAGATTTTAGGAGGAGAAAGAAAAGAAGGAGAGAGAAGAGTAGAAGACAATGTGTGTGAAATGAATGGTTGTTTCTTGTGTGAGGTATATGCATGTGAGAAAATGACACTTGAGAGAGGAAAAAGGACTATAGTATACTCTAGGGAGAGAGAGAGAGAGAGAGATTTCTTGTGGACTTGGGGGTGTAGGGTATACTATAGGGTGAGAAAGTGAGGAAAAAAGGGATAATAAAAGGAAATGAATTAAAATTACAAGATGACGAAGGGAAGGGAAGAAAAGAAAAAGGTAAATAAATTTGTAACTTTTATTCCTTTTTATGAATCTACTCTCTTTTGTCCTTTTTACTTTGGATTAAAAAAAATTATTAAAATCTTTAACGTGTGCATAGTGCAACTCAAATTCTTATAACTTTCTAATACACACGTAGTACATTCACCCACTGAACTGAAAACTAGGGCTCTGGCTCTTTTTCACTATATTCTGAAAAAAGCAATAAATATGGAATTTACAGTCACATGATTGTTCACAAATTTCCAGATGATAGGTTTATTAATTATTTTTTAGCTTAATTACCTAATTATAAGCCACTCATTGTGGTCATCATAAAACCCTAAATCCTTTACAAATCACAATCATGCATTACTCTTTGCATAACCCTGGGCCCATACTTTATGTTCTTGTCATTCTCTCTATTACTATTATTATTATTATTATTATTATTATTATTATTATTATTATTATTATTATTATTATTATTATTATTATTATTATTATTCTCTATATTATTAAAGTTAATTATGTTTTTACTAAAAAAAATTAATCTTTTAATTCTAATTTCTATAAAATACAACTCTTAATTCTTAAAAATCATTATGCATGTAATAATATAAAAAAAATTATTCATAAAAAATAACTCAAAATTCAATTTCTAATTCCACATTTATTTTTATTTTTATTGAGTTTTTAAATTAAAAAAAATATCACATTTAATTTATCCAAATTAAAAAATACAAAAAAAAATTTGGAGAAACATTTTATAGTTATCTAAACATGTATGTAAAAAATCATTTAAAAATTTTAAAGTTGAAAAACACTTAAATATATTTAATTTCAACAAGAACTAAAATTATTTGTCGAATAATTTTGTAGAGATTAAAAATTATATTTTTATTTTAAAATGACTAAAATTGAAAGGTTGAAATTTGATAGGATTACAAATTTATTTAACGTTTATTGTTATTAACTAATAAATCAAATGCACATTTGTGTACAACGTCAGTTTTGAGCATGTTTAGAGTACGACACTACAAAGTTTGAATGGTTTTAATATTTTTTCTTCTTAAATTATATGCCTAAAATTCTAAATTTATAAATTATTGGACCTCTATGATTGAATATGTACAAAATGATAGAGTATTTTTTTTTTTTTATCCTTATACTAAAATTAGAATCCTAAAAATAAAGAATCGTGCTAACAAATGTTCTTATGATTTGTTAATCAATTAAAAAAAATAAATAAATTTTGAAGGAAAAATAACACTTTTTATAATCACAAATATGAATACACAATTTCCAAGATTTTTTTCTACATTTGAATTTTTAACGAGTATCCTTAAGACATCGTTAGTATTATAAAAAATAAAATTATCTTTTTCAATTTTTGTTACTCATTACCTCTCAAGATTGTGAAGAAGAACAAACAAATCAGATTATTTTTATAAGAATCTCTTTTACCTAAAAAAAATTCATCTATGCTCTTGTCTCAATAACAAAATAAATGTCTCTTGTTGAGTTGAATAATATCTTGTCATATTTTTGTATGATAATTATATCAAAAATAATAAAATTTATTATTATTATTTTAATCATAAGATTCAATATAAATTGATTAATATGTATAAAAAAAATATTATAAATTAATTAATATTACATCAAATATAATAAAATTTATTATCATTATCACTTATACAAAGAATACGAAACATTATAAGAAAAGTATAAGACACCAACTTCAAATTTTGCATATGACACATAAATTATAAGGGACGACTATGGCTATAGATATGCATGGTTCTTCAAATTAGGGGCAAAAATGAAAAATTCAACTTAAAGTGGAGAAACCAAATTAGAGTGGAGATTCAATCTAGCCCAAATTAATCCATAATAAATAAATAAAAACAATTTTTAATCCTTTACATAAATAAATTAAAACCTTATTTCTGAATTCATGTCTACTACTGGATTTACACAATAACATTGATTGTTGCACAATGATTTGGAATTTTTTTTTCTTTCTATTTTGATGGTACCATAGTATTTTGAATTTTGAAATTGTAAATTGTTGGTACAGTTGTCTTTTTATTTGATGATATTGTTATATTTTTTTTTATTTTGAAATTGTAATTGTTGATAATTTGATGGTATAATAATATTTTGGATTTTGATGGTGTAATTATTTCTACAATTATCTTTTGGATTTAATGGCACCATGATATTTTAGATTTGATGATAAAAAATTGTGTGTTAGTGTTATGTCATTTGGATTTGCTATGAATAAGGAACGAGGATGATGATGTTTTTTGGATTAAAAAAATAAAAATTACTAGTTGCAATTGAATGTCACACAAAAAAAAAGTCCACTATTATTCCTCCTCCAAGACTATGAAAATTCTACTTTCGTCATTCATAAATATACAAACAATTATTTTTGTCTATTATTTTAACAAAGTCTCATGGGCCATTTTAAAGGGTTTATTTTATTAAAAATCTTTGTCTATTTTACAACGGTTTATTTGAATAATATATGGATAATTTCAAAATAAAGCACATCATGCCATACTTTATTCAAGCTAATTATATGATATTTTAATTTGAAATACTAATATACTATTTGAAAATTAAGAATTCAAAATTATTTCCTTAACAAAAATATTGAATTGCAAATAACCAATTGTCAGATTTTGAGATTTTAACTCATTGGACTTTATAACTTGATCAAAAAATTCAATAGACCCAACGATTATTAGGACTAACAGAACAGTGTTAATATATTTGACATTTTCGATAATCAACATTAACAGAACAGTGCTAATAGATATTATCTTCATTTCTCAAAAGAAATTAAAGTGTCCATATAGATTAAGTTGAATGTAAACCCTCAACTTTTAAAAATTACAAAAACTACCTATAGTTTTTATATTTTTTATTTTATTTTGAGCACAATATTTTAACTTTTTGCATTCCTACCAAATACTCTCTCCTCATGCCTCAACACTGTCACGACTCACCCCCACATCTCCCTCAAATCCGCCGTCGACTCAGACGCTCCACCACCGACCGCCGTCTTCACCGGTCCGACTACACGCCAGATCTAGATCGTAGGGGGTCCTTTCTCTTAACTTCCCAAGGTCACGCGATCACCGGCCTCCGTTCACCGAACCGTGTTTCCGACAACCAATAAGTAATCACTTCACTATCCTTCATATTTCATCGTTCCCATTCTTTGATTAGTTAAGAAACTTTATTATTAGATGAAACTTTTTATATGTTCATTGTTATTCCTTTGTTATCTTCATTATTTTAAGATTGTGAACCTTTATGCATTCAATGTTCTCAAAATATCTACCAATTAAGCTGCTCTGAGGAAGAAACTACAAAATCTAACACCTTGAATTGAAGGCGTGTCTGGTGTTCGACACGTGTCCTGTGTCTGTGTCAATGTTTCGTTTCATTGGATAGAAGGGTTTTTTTATTGATTCCTCACTGAACTTATATCATAAATGCTAACATTTGTTTGACATCTACACTTGATGGCTTTCTAGAGAATCTATAGAAGTGAAGCTTATTCTTTATGTTAAGTGTGACACAAATGTAGTAATTGATAACATAGTAGAAATTTTTTGTTCAAAGACATCATGTTATTGGAGTTTTAAGCAGGGAAATTGCATGATTATTGAAATTAGAAATCAGTAATTGCTGGAAATATATGTGCTATTGTATTGTCCATTACAAGTGACCTAGCTGCAACCATATGTTTTGATTCTCTGCACATTGATTATGTAAATAATGGTCAACATTCTCTACCTGTTTTTTCAGATTTTAAATGACAACTAGACGATTTATTCAACTCTGCATTTATTTGTTAGCCGGGAGTTCATTTATATGGTCACCTGGAAACTGTTCGCTTGGTGATTCGGTATCAGGTCAGGTTAGTAAAATATTTGTTTATAGATGACTCTGTGACGTTCCATTCCGAGTATTGGTAAGTGTCCTGAAACTCTAAAATAATAGCACAGGGATCACGTTACCTGTTCCTTAAAATCCTTGTTTGAAACATTCACATCTGTTTTGCCTTCTCCTGAACTTCACATTGGTTACAGTTTGAACTTTGAAGAAAGGCTTCTGTACCATCAGATGGTCATTGTCATCTATTTTTCTGTTAATGTTTGTACAGTATCTTATCAATTGCCTGCATCTTTTTTCCTTGGAAAGAGATGCAGAAACATTGGCTTGTGTTTCAACGAAAGGAAGAATGAATTTGTAGGGATGACTTCTTTTAAAATGAGCATAGGACTAGCACCACAACCAATATACAATTCATGTTGGACATAAATTATTCCATATTAAGCCACAAAGAACTTTAGTATTTGGAAAGATGGAAAAGACACTCCAGATGTGGTTCATGGCTGTGGTAGCGGAAATAGCATCAAGGGAAGGTTATAAGAAGTATCATAGTAGTGACCGTGCCTGAACATTAAAACAAGCAAATGCTGTTGTGCATGCTTTTATACCCAACTGAAAAATAAACCTAATGTCACTAAGAATGGTACATTGGATGAGTGGTCACACAAGACAAGATAAGGTTAGAAGTACAATCTTTAGAGAGAAACTTGAGGCAGCCCTCGTTGTACAAAAGATATTAGTCTTGACCAGTGTTATCAAATGGTGGCCATGGCGAGCGGTGGCGGGATTTCAACAATCTTCCATGGCCATTTTACACATAATGGCGGCCATGGTGGCCAACAATAGCGGATTTTGGCCTCTATGGACCACCATCGACAACACTGATCTTGACTTAATGTATGGAGAAACCTGTAGAAGCACCGGTAATGCAAGTTGATCAGAAGTTAGATAGTTTGATAGGTGTAGCCGGCTATAGCCCAAAACTATAAATCAAACTGTTATAAGTGATATAGATGTAAATAATTTATCTTTAGACCTAATACATAACAGCGCTTTATGATAGAAATTGAGCATAAAGCCGCTTCATCTGGCAAGAAAGGCTTGGTAGTTGTTATTGACAATGTGCATACTTTTTGTAAATAATTGGCACATTCAGTGTATGTAACACTCCCATTTGACACATTCCCTGCTTTATTATGTGTATCCTGACTGAATATTCATTTCCTGCACTCCCATTGTTCCAATTTGCTGGTTTCTTACACACGTTCTCTTTGTTTGTTACCACTTGACTGGACCTTGTTGGCATGACTACCTTCAATTAACTGATTATTTTTCTTGGCTTTTTATTCCCAGCTCACAACACTCCCGAATTGCTTCCCTTCTTTCTTCTTTTGTACTCCCGCATAACTGAAAGAGGTCTGCGTGTTTGATATTTGATTCTCCTCTTATCCTAGAAATAGGCTATAATAGTCATGCATTTAATCTCTATGTTCAATCTGTAGTCCAACTCCATCAAGCCAAAAGAGAAAGTTCAATTTTTACCCCTGCTTGCTATTTATAAAGCTGTAGATTTTGCTGTATGATTCAAGGGTATACTTGTGATCTGCTGTTTTTACTGCTAGTCCTTGTATTTGTTGTGTTCAATTTGTGAAATACATAAATGTACCTAAGATTGCACTAAACACGCAGCACAATACATTATATACTGATTGTGCATATCATAGTTTAATATTCTCAACTATAAGCTAGTTGGAACTTGGGAGTAGTAAATAAATACTCATTTAAGATATGAATGGAGGTTTGACAACTTTTCAGCATCCTAAGGTTAATTTTTTCTTCTTCTCTTCTGATATTTCTTTCCTGTCAAGAAAACAAAAAAAATCAGCTTTATATTTTTCAATATTTTGTAGACTATTTAGATCCCTTAGTTCTGCGCAAATCCACATAAGCTGGTAATTGATTTTCTTTTCTCTGGATGAACATTTGCATGCAGATGTCTTTTGATACCTTTGCAAAGTTTGCATAATCTCGCATTCTTGCCTAATTGTATCCTAAAGCAATTCATGCTTAATTTGACCTTTCTCTTGCTCAAAAGTACTTCCATTTAAAGTGTCTTTTTTTCTTTTAATCATGTTGAGTAATATCTTTCATTTTCATTTCAGGTGGTTGGTTCCCCAAATCCTAGCTCTAATAACAGAAATGCTAAAACTTTTTCTCCAATGAAGCAATTTCTGATGCAGTCTTATTTTGACAAGTATAATACCTTACATGATTCGGATTTTGAAAATTTCTTGTCTCTAGAAGTCACTTCTGGTCTGTGTGAAGTGCTTTCAGAAAACCATAATTCAGTGTTAAGATTGTCAGTTCTAAGGCACGATCTTGTTGGTGAAGGTTCTCACCGCCATGTGTCTACATTAGTCAAATTGCAAACTCAACAGTTGAAGTCTTTGTCTGAACCTTTAAGTGACTCATGTGAATTTATAGTTATTGAAAGACTGCCTTTAGGAGTTTTTGCTGATCCATTTGAGTTACAACATTTAGCTCAGCGTGGTGGTAAGTACTCTTCATATGCTTTTCAGATTTGAATAAAAGAAAATAAATAAAATAAAAATTAAAAAGTTTCATATTTTTACTTTAAGGAACATCTCCATATTTCTTCCAATTACTAACACATTTTATCTCAGTGTTCAATGATCTAGCTGTCTTTGGTGATACAAATCTGGAGCAGCCTTCGTTCTTGTCCAATCGTTCTGCTGTTGAAATCCACTTAGATATAAATCCAAATACATTGCTACAGCCAACTGAAATCAGCATAGAGATTCCTTTGCACGCACGATATCAAGTAAGGCTGTTATAATTCAATTTATATCTTAATGTCGCATTTAGTTAAGTCTGCCCTTTATGTTTGTTTGAATCTAAAGTTCTGCAAAGGAAGAAAGTATGTATCTTTAAAAGGCACTATCACCTAAGTACGAATCACCATTTTAGTCTCTAAAGATATAAGGGTTATACAATTTGATCCATGAAATTAACATTTATAAATTTGTGAAGTTGAAAATCTTCGGTAGCATTAGTCTTTATGGGTCAGTTAATTTAGTCACTAAAATTGTCTCGAAAAGATTAAGATGATTGAGGATTTTTCATTTTAGAGACTAAGTTGCCAATTGAACTCATCACCTTACGATAATTGCTTCATCTAGAGATCATGAATTCATGATGATTCTTGATTCTCTGCAACTTGCACCATATTAAATTACTTTTATCATCCACTAGTGCTATATGTTGTAATTATTATATACTAGCATTACTAAAGTTTGTCCTTTTACAAGAATAAAATAGTTGTCTTAAACAAAATACTATACTAGTATTACTATAGGTTGTTCCTTACCCGGTACTAGGACTGCAGAATTGCCTGATTTCTCTTTTCTTTTTCTTTTCACTCTTCTTTTGCAGCCTCTGAACGAAAGTGGCTACTCGATAGTTGAAGTTGGTGTACCGGATATGTTACTGCGCTGCAGGACAAAGGAAAAGGTGGAAAATAGTCATTGCTTGTTCAAATTGAAAAATGATGATGCCAATCTGTATGATGCTGCTGTTGTTTGGAGAATACCATCTGGCATAAAGGCGCACTCTGATCTTGTCTCTACGGTTACATTTTTTGCAGCCTTCTTATCAACTCTTGTAATTGTGGTAACATCATTGCATTATTTTAATAGCAGAGTATCCAAAGATTTGAAACAATCTTAAAGGTTTTTATTAATTAATGCAACTTTTGCTTCAGTGGTTCTACATATTCAGTATTTTTTTAAGGGTACAGATTCAGTATTTGTGTATTCGTTGTATTTATTTTAAGATATTTTCTCATCAGTCAAGAAAAATAGTTTGCTTGGCATAACTACAATTTTCCTGAATTTCTCACATGTAGAAAATAATCTATCTTCATAAAGTCGATTTTTTACCCAATCAAAAGTTTTTGAAACTCGCATTCAATCATAACTATCAAATCATTAAAAACGTTTGATTTTAGCTATAACTACTTCTAAAATTATAGATATGAGTGATTGGGATTTGTTGAAAGCGTAGGAAAATTAATCTCTTATTACTAATTACAATTGTTCTTTCAAATAAACAAATTAATTAACCATCTATTCAATTGGTGCCTTGTATAAGTTTTTATGCATTCACTATTTCTACAATCAAACAGGGCATGGGGAAAATTCAGCATAACTTCTATGTGTTGTAAATTTGTGTCGACAACAACCTACGAGCAACGGCAACATAAAATGAACCTGCTAAATAAAATTGGTGAAATAAAACCTGAGGCATCTCAGATGAATATCTTTAAGAATTTATCCACAACAGGTCCTTCCCCAAATGGAAGTTATAGAACAACTTGAATTTAATGAATACAAAAAATGTAACTCGGGAATTTGGAGGAATGAGAATTATTTTTTTATTTTTTTATTTATATGAGTATACTGCGTAAAGTAATTTTCTGTGTTGCTGAAGATAGTGTGTGACTGATAGATTAGATTAGCTACTCCTACCATTATTTTGATCCTAAAAGAAAAATAAAGGAATCTCTTTTTTGTTTTGTACGTGTGTTGACCAAAAATGACAAGCATCAGTTCATGGCCAATTTAGTCTTGAGGTTGTTTTTAAAGGTTTGCCCCCACTCCATAAAATAGGCTAATAAACTGAATGGTGTTTGGAACACAAGAAACGAAAAGAAAATTCGGAGATTGAAAAATCAAAACACAAATTTCAAAAAAATTCATATAATTTGATTTTATACGATAATAGAAAAGAATAGAAAAAAAGACACGTGGGATCCACAAAAATACAAAATGAGAAGAAAATGGATATTAGAGAGGAAATGAAGCAAAATGACAATTTTTTTGTTTTTTCTGAATTACTCTGTACTTTTGTTGTATATATTAGAATATTTATGTCATTTTGTTTTTATATTTCTTTCTTTTATTTTATTTTCAATACAATGAAACAAGATAAGAGAAAAAATTATCTTTTATTTATTTCTTTTCTCTTTAATCAAACAACTAAAACCTCATCTCATTTTCCAATATTTTTCTTACTTTTTACTTTCATTTCTTTCACTTTTCTTTTCTTTCACTTTTTTTTGGAACCAAACATAGAAAAAGCGTACTGTAATTCAACATTTGATCAGATAAAAATGAAAACACTTCATCAAATAAAAAAAAACATTTAAAAATATTTGACCGTGCAAAATACGATATTTGACCGAGCAAAGTAACATGCATTCACACAGATGGAGTTAACCTCCAAAACAAGTTCCCCAACATTTATCAAGGTTCAACCTCTTCACAAGTAAAATACACGACCACTACTAAAAACACATATAGTTCCTTTCTCGTGCATTTACAACATGCTACACAATCTCATGATGTTATTGTGACGTATAAATTTCATATAACATTTTACTTATGATAACACAGTTTAAATATCTTTGTCAAATGAACTCTGAATGTCATTCCAAGAATACACCTCTGAAGCATACACTAGTAGTGACGAAGAAGATAAAATCATGCAAAATACGACAGCTGAACCAAACAACAATGTCCAAGGTAAACTTGAAATGATAACTTTATATGACCTTCATTGTTAAAATGTTTGTATTTTATGAAATGGTCGTATTTTGTGACGGACTACTCTGATCTTGGTGATCAAAATTTTGAGGGTAACTACTATGGGCCAACATGTGGTATCAAGAACGCATGTACAAGATAAGACATTGTGCTAATCCTAAGTTTCATCTCTATTGTGGAAATAGAAAAGTCCAATTACCTCATTTAAAAGCACCACCACATGTCCTACAACATTTAATGTTTGATCATGAATCGACACATAGTAAATTATTTCAACAAAATTTTAGAATGTATAACATGATGTTTGCATTCACATCCCCTGGGGCAAAACTCGACAACAAATTCAGTAATGGTAGATGACAACCAAATATAAGAATACAGGGTCAAACATAGCACGAGATTCGAAGTTCGTTGCATTTATCAGCTCATGTTACACGAGTTTATTACGTTGTGTAGGAATATTTCCAACATTGACTCTAGGATTGTGTCACAACTTTCTCGAATGTTCTATCTGCTTAATGCACATGTTAAATCCTTTAAAATGGTTAGGTCAAGATTGCATAAAGGTAATGTTCATGATTTGAAACTCAGACTTATTTTTGAGAGAACAACTGATGGGAGAATATATAATCAACCAATTGTTTCTGAGGTTGTTGCTCTAATAGTAGGAGATGTTGATAATGACTCCATAAGAGATATCATAATGCAAACACAAAGTGGGCAACTATAGATAACTGATGAGTTTCACCCTAGCTATCTAGTATATCAATATCCACTATTTTTTTTTCTATGGTGAAGATCGTTATAGACTCAAACGTGTCTCATAGGAAATAAGGACAAATTTTTCAACTATCATATAAGTTATAAACAACCATAGTGTAGGAGTTTTTCCTGTATGGTTATGGTGGAAGAGGAAAAGCTTTTATAAACAACCATACTTTGACTTCAAGATTGTGTTGAAGGAAGGAAATTGTGCTAATTGTGGTCTCAAGTGGAAGAGCATCACTTTCACTTCCAGGAGGAATAATCGCACACTCCAAATTCAAGATTCTTGTTCCTACACTAGAGTCATCAACTTGCAATATTGAACAAAGTAGTGAACATGTTGATTTACTAAAAGTTACAAAATTGATCATTTGAGATAAAGCTCCTACGGCTCACTTACCAGATGATTTGTTGAATACAAGTTTCAACGACCCACTTGATGCCATAGTTAAAAGCACATATCCCAACTTAATACAACGTTAAACAAATGTGAATTTCTTGCAGTGTAGAGTAATTTTGGTGTCGACAGTACAAGTTGTTGATTCAATCAACGAGTACATACTAGGCCTAATACCAGATACTTCATGATATTATTAAATTTGGTCACATTATACTATTAACATAATGGAAATATTGAATTTAATTTTTAATTACATTCTTTATTACAAGAGACAAAAAAAAGTATTTAAGTTCAGATATTGTTGATAGGTCATTAGATATCGGAAGTGAAGCATTTGATATCCTAACACCATAATTTTTTTAGCTTGCTTACTAAATCTGGACATCCAAATCATAAAATCAAAGTTAAGGTTTGTGCTCCAATTATGTTATTAAGAAATTTAGACCAATATGAAAGTTTGTGTAATGGTACAAGGCTAATTGTGATGAGACTAGCAAATCATATCATTGAGGTTGAGATTATATATGGAAAAATGATGGAAACTTGATCTATATACCTAGGATGTCTATGTTTCTATCCCAATCATCTTGACCTTTCAAGCTTATACGAAGACAATTTTTTATTGTTGTCTCTTATGCAATGACAATCAACAAATCATAAAGTCAATCATTGAATTACGTTGTATATATCTACTTAAATATGTGTTTAGTCACAGATAATTTTAGTCATATCAAGAGTGAAGAACAAACAAGATTTGAAGATCTTAATACACGACAAAGAAATCAAACATTTGCACCACAAATACAATGCCTACAATTAAGTATTCTAAAATGTTTGATACGTAAGTCTATAAATTTTATAATCAAGTCTACGTTGTTATATATATATATATTTCATATAATTAAATAAATAATTAATTTTCCTAAACCGTAGTTCTGCATTAAAATGTCACAATTTATTTAGTAGCTTATTATATGGCCAACTTGATCATGTTACAATTCAATCGACTTATTTATGGCAACCTACACTTTTTGAATTTTACTTTTGTTGGTCAATATAAAATAAACGATATTGAACTGAAAAATTTGTCATCTTCATTCCTATTCAAGTAATTTAACATGAAGTTTAATCTATTATCTTTGTGATTATCAATAGTGACAATTTATTGTAGTTATTATATTCGTTTCTAGTGTTATTGATATTTTATCCAGCTAACATGTACAAGTGCATTTAAATCTATGTTCATGACAATATTATTATAAATTATAATATTTTGCTATTTAATTAATATATTACAATAATTTTATTATATTTAATAAACATTGTTAAAAATTTCAAAATAAATATAACTACTGAAGCACAATCCGTACAACGCACGAATACTATCCTAATTAATTTAAAAAATAATAACCCGTACAACGCACGAGTACTATACTAATTGATTTAAAAAATAATACAATACAATGTGGCATAGTAAATAATTAAAGTTAAACGACAATTATAAAATCATTTTATTCAGTTTGTGCATTACCTTTACATTTTTTTAAAAATTGTCGTGACATTTAATTGTTCTCGGTGGAAATAGATACTTTTTTAAAAAACTAAAGCTTTCTCATGTGCTACGGAAGAAGAAGAAGACAAAAACTATCTCTTAAAGCAATTGAGATTCAGTTAATAGACTGATTTTTCTCATAAATATTTTTCCATACCGACATACTGGGTTGACTTTCCCAATTTATTTTTGCCCAATGATATGATTAAGGAAAAAAAAACAAAGGGTGATGATGATTTTGATTCATACAAGCGATTTGAGTGTCATAATTACTTAACCAATCCATTAGCATTAGCATGGTTTGAATTGATCAATTCGATGATTATATATTCCTGGAGCAAAGGTTGGACTTTACACAATATTCAAGAGTTTTAATTTCATTGATTTTTAGTAACACCCAAAAAATTTCATCATTAATAGTCAATTCTACTAATAACCGGCTACCAATTTTATTAAGGATATTTTTCGATATAAATTTGCCTTAACAATACAATTTTGTCCTAAATTTAAATTTAGATTTAAAATATACAGTACAACTGATATTTATATAAGTTTTAAAAACATAGATATATTTTAAACTATATATATTTACAATGAATCAAAAATTAAAAAAGAAAACAGACAAGAGATATGGTGTTTATCTTTTACCTAGTACTTTACTAAAAAGAATAAAATATTTGACCTGTACTACAGGTAAGTGCCGTGTATTATCAGATTGTTCTTTTTTTAAACAAAATTATCAGAACAATACTGCAAGGAAACAATTAATGTGACCAAGCAGATAAACTATTAAAAGGAAACATTTACACGTCACCATTTGGCCAAGAAGTCGCTATCAGAACGTAACAGACAGAAATTGCCAGGAAACTCTTTAAAATACCACATATTCAACAGATATCAACTTCTTATGCATGATTACCATTCCAAAGTTTATTAATCTTCGTTGCTTTGTTAAGGACTGCCCAATGTTAGTAAGGATGGACTTTACTAATGAATAGGACAAGAAAAGGGTAGAAAAAAAAAAGAGGTATCGGATTTAAATCAAAATTGGATTTTAGTTCCAATAGCAATTTTCCACTTTCACTAGCCTTGCCACTTTTCAAGCTTAAAACAGACACATATGAACAAGTTTCCACGCAGTGCGTTCCAAAATTATCAAGTACATCTATTTTTCTTCAAACACAGCCTTAGACAAGAAAACCTGAAGCTTACAATTTTGAAAAGAACGCCACTAAAAAAGAAAGCCGATTATCATAAATCAATGTCTTGCTGAAGAGGAGTCAGCACTGCCAATTTCGGTGTTGCATTTACAAGTAAAGGACAATCAAAGAATTAATATATTCTTTATATTAAAGAAACAAGAAGAGAACTTACAGCACAAGTTGACACATCCTTAAAACCCCAAACACTAACATAAGAGAGAACATAACACCCCACAACAAAATCACAATACACCAAAGGGAATTCTCACATCATGCACTGAATCAGCTGCGTCAAACTCCAGTCAATCGAGACCCGGTAAAACACCACTTAAGTAACATCATCAGCAAGGTAATCTATCTGCTGCTATCCGTATATATGCATTAGCACCGTGATGGAATTAGTAGAATCTTTAACTAAGCAGCAAGAACTATGATCACGATGAGAAGCACAATCCCAAATATCACCAAAAGCAAACATGCCTTAAAACAGACAAATACACAAAATAAGCAATGAAAAATATATAATGTTTTGAGAGAGAAAAAAAGATTATGTAACAAATAACCAAGATGGTGAACAAGAAAAATCAAAGCCTTTCCCACCTAGTGGAGTTGGCTACATTAATCAAATGATGTTATAATATCCTAGAATATCAAGATGGTATTAAATCTGCAACAACTCCTGTAAGTAGGAAATTACAGCTAGTTACATATTCCATCAAACCCTGCTCCTGGGGGTAGATCCTCTCCATTTCTTAAAAGAAATTGAGATATCTACTACTTGTGTATATAAAGTCATATAAATACTCAATGTATGTCACGTGTTCTAGAAATATGTGCCTATATACACAAAAACTTAGTGATGGAACTTTCCCTACTCCCCCCAGGGTGCCAACAAAAAACAATCTCTCTCTCAAAAGGTAAAATAGTATGAAATTTGCCACAATTGATAACAATACTTCACAAAACAATAGGCAAGCTATATTTATGTAAGCTGCACGAGTCTTTGCCATTCCAATTTCCTAGAACTACAAACCATGCACACCAATTATATAATAAGTTCAATTTTGCATGTCAACAAGGATTCAATAAAGCAAGCCCTACAAAACTGTGTTAGGTCAATCCTCTTTTTATTCGGCTTTTTCGCCAATCCTCTTAGAATAGACCTACTTAGGAGGTCTGATAGGAATGGTGCTCTATCAAGGTCCCACAAGGTCCCGAATATATAAATTAATGTTGCGGAAGCAAGTTGATACTTGCAAAAAGTAATAAACTGCAATAAGAAAATTATATATTACCAAAGACGAATTTGATCTTTGAGTTTTTGAAGCTTTTGCAAGTTGAGACTTTGCTTGTGCGGTTGCTGCATGGGAGTTCTCAATGTTGGAACCAATGTCATCTATAAAATGAAATAAGTGACATCAGATAACATGAACAAGTACAGAAAATAAATTAACAAAGCAGTAAAATTGTGCCAAAACGACAGAAGAAACAAGTTACCAATCATGGTTCCTTGCTCATGGACAAGCACAGCGAGATCTTTGAAAATTTCATTAACTTCACCGATTTGCTGCTGTATTTCTTGAATTCCTTGCTCCCTTTCCTCAATGATTGCCTCATTGAAGGCAATCTCATTATCTAAGAATAAAACCTCCTGCCTGTAGCATGAATAATCAAAGAGTGAGATACTAAACAATGCAATCTGTTGAATTGAAAAGTCGTTTCTGATCAAACAAATGAAAGTTCAGCTGTTCATCTAATTTAGTGATACGGACAATCCTATTTGGGATTGTGCACCACAAAATATATATGAAAAGAAAAATGACAGTTTTTAGTATCCATTCTTTTCAGCACTATAATGCTTTGCAGATGAATATGCAAGGGATTGCAACAGGTTAAATTGGAAGGAAAACCTTTTCTGATAAATAACTGACATCCGTTATCAATCAAATTTTACAAAAAGATAGGATTAACTTGTGTTGCAACTCCTTCGAACTATCAAAAAGAAAAACAGAAGAAAGAAGGTGGTTTTGCCATCAATTCTTTTTTAAGGCTAAAATAAGATTTCGGATAAGTAATACTATTATTTGACCTAAAATGACATTTCAGGATGCCACTTGTCTGAAACAATGCAATATTTTTGAGAGAAAAAATATATAAAACAGTGTTAATCTTAATCTTTAATAATATATGAGAAATAACCTCCTGGATTCCACAAGAAGGGCACGCTGTTCTGGTGTCTTATCAGAATCAATATCCATTTCACTAGCTGTATAGCTGCAAGCCAGAAATAAAAGCACATGTTATAACCATTGTATGCAGAAGTCATCAAAATTAATAACAACAAAGCACCAAGTGCAACTAAAGAAGCATTATTGATCACCATAAAACCAAGTAAAGACAAATTAAACTAGTATTTTAAAAGCTAGTTTTCAGTGTACGAAAACAGTTCTCGTTCTATAAAAGCTACATAACCAAAAAGAGAGGGACAAAATTTAGCCCATTCAATTCACCTTTAGGAACTCCAATAATAATTGACAAAAATCACCTTGAAGGAAGAACTGCTTGTGGAACGAAAGGAGTGTAAGCCGTTTCCCTCTCAGCTGAAAGACGTTGTGCCTTCTGAAACTCTTTCAAAACTGCTTGAAAATCTTTCGCAAGTTTAGCATCTGCTATCTTCTTGCTTGCCTGCAAATACAAGAAATAAGGTAAAAGGCATCAAGGTCACAGCACCCTAAAATACAATATTAAATAAACAATATATTATGAACTATAATAATTTTTTGCAGTATTCCTTAAAGGATGATGCAAAACAATTAAGAAAATACTTATTTGGTAGAGAGAACGGCAAGAATTTTAGTGAAATACATCAATATATATCTGAAAATGCATGTGTGGACACGTGTGTGTTGGTGTGTGCACGTGTGTAGTTCATGACTTTCAGAACTTGATCTATACAAATTCTGAGACCATATTAATTTCCCTGCATATGCAGATGATGTATAGTAAAGCACAATGGTCCAAACATACATTAACTTCAGCGTGATGATCAATGTCACTAGCTTGTTTAAGCTTAGCTGATGTATCCTTCACCAACTGCCCAATATGTAGTCTTGTCTTGTGACTGCAAGTTAAAAAAGCCTGACATAGTAAGAGCCTATAGGTAAAACTTACATGAAGATTTAGTTGTGGACAATGTATAGAAATATGTCGCTGAATAAAAAATATTAATATGCAAGGGGGATTGGAGCAGTTTGCAAGTCAAGAAAAACTATATCATTTTCCCAACAGCCCACAGCAATTGGAAGAAGTCTTGTTAACCAGAGCCACCTTCTGTCCTCTTTACTCATACATTACACAAATCAAAAAACAACCGTGATTCACTAAAACTACAACCAAAATACATTTCCATTTAGATAAAAGAAAAAGGTTGTTGAAAATTAGCTAAAATAGAAAACCCTTCCTAACGCACTGTTTACATTAACACCACTGGAAAATTCAATTAGGCCTGTTCAAAATAATAACTTTAAACTGAATCACACCAAACTCAGAGTCACAAAACCATTTCAGCAGTTCATTAACTTGAACCAGATTTTCAAAAATAGGTTAGTATCCAAACTGCTCGCCAAACCAATTTAGCAAACCATCATCAAAACCCAAAAACCAAAAAGCTCCTTAAGAGTAGGAATCCTAAAGCCACATTCAGATATCCCCACTCATCTTAATTATCCATACCTCCCGAACCATCGTTCCAACCTACTTCCAATTTGAATCCAACGTGTGACTCCTTTCAATTTTACACCTCTTCAGCCACCATCCACTATACAATTCTCTCTCTTTTGGAATTCCAAAACATATACACTATAATTCCACAGTAATTAGCCGATGCAGATGTATAAACCGCATCAACAGCATCAATAAACAAAGCCGAAGTCTAAAATTAACACCTTTCAGCAACATCTACCTAATTCCGAGGGCAATTGAGCTCAATCCACAGCGAAATTCACTTTTTTTAAATACAAAAAAAAAAGGCAAAAGCATAAATCGAATCCAACAAAGAGACCAACGGAATCAAAAGAAATTCAACGATGATTTAGAACTAACAGTTTCTCGCGAAGCTCAGGTGTATCTTTGGGGGTTCCGAGGGTGTTGACGAGTCTCTGAAATGTCGAAACAGCAGTGTTGATCTGAAAAATCCCAGCGGCGACCGCTTGCGTTGGGTCTTGTTTCCCGTTGATCGGTCCGCGTCTTGAACCGAACGGCCGGCCAGCTTCGATGTCCTGGAAGCTCATAATTATCTTCGATTATTATAATTTTTTTTCTCTTTAATCTGTTTTCCGTTCGATTATCCTAACTTTCTCGAGAAAATTAGGGAGAATTTTCCTGAGAAAGGGGGAAAAAAGCGTTTACCGGGATCTGTTTGATTGGGGAATTAGGGCAAAAGAAGAGAAGAGAGGAGAGAAGATTTGGAATGCGGGATTCGGTGAGGTGGTTTCTTCCGTGGGTCTCTGAATTCGTTTTTATTTGTGGTGGGTAATTCGCTTGTGCTACGTTGACGTGGACATGTATATGACATGTGGCGGGTTAATATTGGGTTTCTGTTTTTGTGCGTGGCGTCATTTGAATATTAATTATTGGTAATTATTGCTGTTATGTTCTGTTTAATTTTCAATTGTGGTGGGAGGGAGCACGATGGGCGTGGTACATTATGAAAAGGAATTCAAAATTTTATTGCTTTTTTGTTAAAAAAAAAAAAAAACATAGTTCAAATTATACAAGCTAAAATTGTGTCGAAAAAAAGTATATAA
>JBBPBS010001080.1:2518015-2570138 GCA_037974835.1 Cicer judaicum | reverse complement strand
CCCCCCCCCCCCCCCCTCCCCCCTAAAATGGGTTAAATAGCATCCAGACAAAATTATAATGAATTTGTTGTCGATTAGAAATGATCGCATATTTTCCTGCAAATTTTATGATATTTTGTTACAAATAAATTTGTTTGGTAGGACAACACATACACACACTTATTATTTCTCTGTGCTGGGTGCTGGCTGTTCAAGTTATATTTAGATTTGGATTGTTTCAGATAATAATAATAATATATTTAAACTTGTTTTTGGCTAGCAACACGTTTAACTTTGTCATATCCTTTTTTTTTACACAAGATTGCATTTAATATGAATAGTAGTTATTATAAAGAGGAATTATCAACATTCAAAAAACGGAATGAGTGAATTTACAACTTGATAGAAATTATAATATTTATTGATTTATATGTAATTTATTCTTGTATCATATTGTCATTACTGATAGTCATAGTAGACACCACAAGGGAAGTTCTGATTCTTTGTCCATGTTGTCAATTGCGGATTGTAGAAAATAACAGTTTGTTCAAATTCTTCTACGCAACAGTGCTATCGCATTGCTCTAGCAGATATTTGATAACATTTGTTCTAAATAGCCTATTGTGGAACAATATTGATTTGTTCCAATCCTGCTATGTTATAGCACTATAGCTTCTATTTAACAACAAAGTTCTTAGTAAGTACAGATCAGAAGATATATGCTTTGATTTTGTCCTTAGGTGTTATATATCAGAACATTAGTGTGTTTACAAGAGG
The DNA here is from genome assembly GCA_037974835.1 of Cicer judaicum. Lineage (NCBI taxonomy): Eukaryota > Viridiplantae > Streptophyta > Magnoliopsida > Fabales > Fabaceae > Cicer > Cicer judaicum. The sequence goes on along the minus strand of JBBPBS010001080.1, from coordinate 2,569,382 downwards.
TGGGTTCGACACAAGGTTTTAAACTTCTAGTGTTACATCTATTTTCTTTGCAGGTCAACACTATTAAAGTCAGTAATGTTTCCTTGGGAGCATCTGAACAAGACATTAAGGAGTTCTTTTCATTTTCCGGTGATATCGAATATGTTGAAATGAAAAGGTCAGTGATTTGCAGGGCTTGGTGGTCGACTATTTTGAAAAGTGCTTCCATTCTTAAGTTTTATGTACAATCATATGTTTATTTATCAATGCAGTCACGATGAACGATCTCAAATTGCCTATGTTACTTTCAAGGATCCGCAAGGTTCTGAGACTGCAGTACTACTATCGGTAATCTTCCTGACATTGATCATCAGTTATTATATGTGTCTCAACATTTATGAAATAGTTGAGTATGTAAAGCACCGAATCCATTTGTCCCGGATTGTCGTCAAAGCATCATATATTCATTATTGAGATTTCAGCGCTTTGAACTACAGGATTGTTTATCATAATCCAAAAAAAGGCATTACCTTGAGTTGACATATTCAGCTTTTTGGCTAGATAATGCAGTATAAATGAATCTCGTAGAAAAAAAAAATATTTATTTGAGGATCTTGGGGTGCTACATCTTTAGAAGCTTCTAAATTAGAGGGTTTCAGATGTCTCTTTTTTGTTGAATGTATTGTTTTTCAGCCCTCCAAAGTATGGGCACACCCCTTTTGGTGATGTGAATTCTCTGTTTCTCAAAAGGTGCTTCTCGCATAATTTATCATACATGTTGGTTAATCTTCAATGTTCATCAGTATTTCCATCTCAGCTTGTCACATTTATCCCAACATTCAATCTCGTTAATTTTAATTTTTCAAGTACCTTGGTTTTTTGTTGATGCAATCCTTTGCTTGTTTAGTATAGACCTTGGAGGCTGCTTATTTGTCTCAGCTACTTTCTTAGGCAATTAGGATTAGGTGACATTTTTCCTGTTTATTTCACATTACCAGGTTTATTCTTAAAGAAAGTGATTTTGGTACATACATCGATGCCAATGTTAGTTCATATTTTGATCATCTGCTGTTTCTTTTTGTCAACATTAAGGGTTTCATTGTGAACCTCCTTCTTATTATAAAGATTCATTATCTTAAGTTCTGAGCTTTGGTGTGCATTGAAAGTAAACATGAGGTTTGGAATCATTTTGAAGCTTTACACGTTATTATTTGTCTTGAACCAACTATCCCAAAAGCTTAAGCTGTAGATTTGAAAACTTGAATGCTTTTCAGATTTAATGTTAATTGAAGGGGAATTCAAAAGAGTTTGTTATGCAAGCTTAGGGATGCTATCTGAGCTTGGTTTGCATACAATCCTAGGCACTAGTGTAGTTTATTTGGGAATTGTATTTAATTTTATCATTGGATATCATGTTGTAACATTGTTCACGGCCTACTATGTTGGTAAATACTTATTCTGGTCCACCAATGTATGCATCGTCACATTGCTCCCCAATAGATATCTGTGACATCAAACTGCTCTTTTAATTAACATTTTGCTATAAACTTGATTCTAGAAGGATGAAACTGGCAGCATTACTAATACTAATCATTGAAGGACCAATTTGATATTACTGATAATTGAGAAGCTATGTGATGTCATGTATATTTTTGTAGACTTAAATTAAGTGTCTTGTTCCTTTAATGTAAAAATTTATACAGCCAGGCAATTATATCAAAATTTAACTGAGTTTTCATTATATCAGGGAGCAACAATAGTTGATTTATCAGTTAACATAACTCTGGATCCAGATTACCGTCTTCCACCTGCTGCCTTGGCATCATCTGTAAGTCTTGCGAAGCCCCTCTAGTTAATATGATTAAGTAACTAGGTTAGTTTTGTTTATAGCAAATCTGTAATATTTTTCAGGTCACAGAGGGTAAAACTCCTGGCGGTGCCGACTCTGCTTTACGAAAGGCAGAGGATGTGGTCACCAGCATGCTTGCCAAAGGCTTTATCTTGGGTAAAGATGCTGTGAACAAAGCAAAGGGCTTCGATGAGAAGCACAAGTTAACTTCAACAGCCTCAGCGAAAGTTACCTCTTTTGACCAAAAACTTGGGCTTAGTGAGAAATTAAGTGTCGGTGCTTCGGTTGTGAGTGATAGAGTCAAAGAAGTGGATCAAAAATTTCAGGTTTCGGAAAAGACCAAATCAGCATTTGCAGCTGCAGAACAGAAAGTCAGTACTGCTGGGTCTGCTATAATGAAGAACCGCTATGTACTCACCGGTGCTTCATGGGTGACAGGTGCTTTTAGTAAGGTTGCTAAGGCAGCTGGGGATGTAGGACAGAAGACAAAAGAGAAAGTGGAAAATGCAGAAGAGGAACAGCACCGAAAAGTCGAAGACCAGTATGCGCAGGTCCTTTCAGAGTCTCCAAAAGCAGCAGCAACAAGTGAACACTCTTCCAAGCCTGCTCCTGCTCAGGGTTTGATCCTCTGATTCACTTCTTGTATATACCTTTTCTAAAACTCCTGCAAATTGTTTCAATGTGAGCACGCCTTGGACAGATGTTACTGATCACTTGGACAAGGTTGCAGCTATTTGATTTTCTTTTATAAGCAAAGAGAAATTGAATTTCCCAACTTTGAAATTATATGCTTGTTATCTTTTTGCCCATTCACTGACTCCAGGAGAAAAAAGATAAGGGATTGGAAAGCTTTTTTCAGTATACATTTCTCGTATTGATTTTATTTTTTGTTGGTTGTTGTTGGGAAACTTCTTGGAAATTTTATTATGACACAAAGGTGGAAAATGCAGGATTATGAGATCCTCCAAAATCATGCCCGTTGTGATTTTAATTTTTGGTAGAAATAGATATTTGATTAAATTATTTTTTTAAAAGAAAAGTTAAATGAAAACAGCTGAATCAATAAGTGCGTAGACTAGACCATCCACATTGAAATGTCTACTTCACTATATATTTTTACAAAAGCCCTACGTCACTTGCTCACTTGAGTAGTGTAAGATTTTAGTAAATCAACTACCTAAAGTTAATATGGGAACGAATTTAAGTTATATTTTAAGATTTAACATTACATGTTTATTTTTATTCAATCTAACTTTACATGTTAGAGAATTATATTTTATATGATATCTTTTTTTAGTTCCATTTTATTGTAATACTTTTTAAGTATGTCAAAAAATGATGTAGGGTTATTATTCAAATCCCCCACATGAGTCGAGGTCTCTAAAGCATTCTACGTAGGTAACATTCACTGCGAAAGCACTTTTGTCGCTGAACAAGGTACAATCCACCAAAAATAAAAGAAATGCCCTCGCAGCCATATGTCAATGCTGATCAGCACATCGCTGATGATATACGTCGAGCAACCAACTATACCGAACAGTGGTTGTGCGCGTTATGTTAAACTCAACATATGCATCAGCCAGACTAACCCCAACTAGCTCACCCAATAATTCCGCAGCTTCATCTTTACTAAATATATTCACGTTAAAAAACGCACCGGTGATGGGTATATGCAGCAGCGAAGACACATCGTCCAAAGTAATGGTCATCACCCCAATTGGAAGATGAAAGTTGTTAGTGTCGCGATGCCATCTCTCGACAAAGACAGAAATTAGACCTTTGTCGATCATCTCGTAGCTGCATTTTAGCAATGGATATAAACCGGAACTTCTGACAAGTTCCTCAACCTCTTCATTTTCAATGACAGCTTCTTTTAATTTTTTTCCATTGCTAAAAACCCTTAACTCTTCGCGATCCTGAAATAAATTACCAATATAAATGTAAGTTGAAACACATTAAACAAAATTAAATATTTAATTTCATTAAAATAAATATTTAATTTCATTAAAATATTTACTTACAACGTCGTCCCATAGTCGTGTCGCAACATGATCCCCATATGCCCTTAAGACAGATCTGTCAATCGGACCCCCGTGATATCCGTCAGCTGCTTCAGTTTGGGCCTCATCAGGGTGTGTCTCATCAACATGGGCATCATCATTCGCTTGCCCCTGTTCTGCTTGCGCCTGTTCTGCTTGTTGCCTCTGCAATCTTTGTTGGTACCGCATTTCAAGCCGAGCACGGTGAGCCCGTGCAGAAGCGGTTGGTCTAACACGTCGACTTTCAGGCCCTTCTATAACATTACCGTCTCCATTAGTAAACATTGTTCGCACCATTTCTGCATAATAAACAATAAGATTCAGAAAACATAATAAACATGAACAGGCGCAATGACAAAACCAAACACAGCCCTCAATTCCTGCCTACGTGAACTCCATTACCTATCTACGTGAACTCAGTTCACGTACGTGAACTCCATGACACTCAATTCCTGCCTACGTGAATTCAGTTCACGTACGTGAACTCCATGAACAGTCTACGTGAACTTCATGACCCTTCTACGTGAACTCAGTTCACGTACGTAAACTCCATCTTCATAAATCCTTCCTACGTGAACTCAGTTCACGCCCACATACGTGAATTGAGTTCACTGACATCTCAGTTCACGTACATCATCAAGTTTAGAACACGTGAACTGAAAATCCTTAAACCCATTAAACCCAGAAAACAATCATCAACCCAAAATGTTTAAAGGATGAAGAAGCTTAACCCATTAAACCCAAAAAACAGGAAACAATTATCAACCCATTAAACCCAGAAAACAGCAAACAATCATCAACCCATTAAACCTAGAAAACAATCATCAGCCCAGAATTTCTTGAAGAAGGTTAACCCAAAAACCAAAAACAACAATGCCTTACTCAAGATAATGTTGAATGTGTTGAAGATGATGTTCAATATGATGTTGAATGTCTTGAAGATGTGTTGAAGGTTGAAGGTTGAAGAAGGTTTAGTGAAGGTTGAAGGTTAGGTTTAGTGAAGGTTGAAGGTTAGTTTGAAGGTTGAAGAAGGTTGAAAAGTTTTTTAATTGAATAAAGAGTGAATGGGGCATTTTGGGTATTTTAAGTTAAAAAAAAAATTAGGGGTGTGGGAAAAAATATGAAGGGTGTGGGAAGCAAAATTGTTAAACCATTTGTGATATAGTTAAATGCAAAGTTTATATTTATGTATTAACAATATAAATTATACATGCATTCAAACAATCTCCATTAAATTAAATAGATATTTATGCATTTTTTGACGGACATCATGTAGACATTTATTAACAAATATTACAAATATTATTACGAATTATATAATAAAAAGGCGTTATGATAAAATATGATCGGACGTTCGTGTATATCATTTTTTTTTACTTGTGAACAGTAGTAGTAGGAGTACTTTTTTATTTATTTATTTATTTATTCTTTATTTATTTATTTATCATGTCGACCAACATAACTACCTTAACTACATGTATTGGAAACAGGGACGGATATAGTAAGGGGAACAATCATGGATTTGGCCCCACCCTCCCTTTTCATGACATACTTTTAATTATTTATTTAGTTTTAATAATAACTAAAATAGAATATTCAAATTAAATAAAAAATTAAGATTGTCACAGTGATATAATATTTGGTCTTTTTTAGAAAAATATAATTTCATCTATTTGAAAATAAATATGAAATTTATTGATTTTACATATTAAAAAATTACAAATAAAAGAAATAAAATATAACTTTATTAATTATTTTTTGTTATACATTGAAATATTTACCATTATCATAAATATAATATAAAATATGATGATTTGAGATCATCCAAATATTATTAATTAAAAGAAATAGTTGATATAAGGTAATTTGTATGATTAAAAAGTAAAATTGGCATTAGTTTTGATTTTCTTTTCAAATGTAACAGTGATTGTATGACTTAAATACTTATGATAGCTTTTCTGACTCTGTGTAATAGTTTCCTTGATGTGTCATTGATGGGGGACATGATCTAAGGACTTAAATAAATATTCTTTATAAAGAATGAGGATTGAAGTTTTTCTATTTAATATTTGAGATCATCCAAATATTATTAATTAAAAGAAATAGTTGATATAAGGTAATTTGTATGATTAAAAACTAAAATTGGCATTAGTTTTGATTTTCTTTTTAAATGTAACAGTGATTGTATGACTTAAATACTTATGATAGCTTTTTTTCTGACTTTGTGTAATAGTTTCCTTGATGTGTCATTGATGGGGGACATGATCTAAGGACTTAAATAAATATTCTTTATAAAGAATGAGGATTGAAGTTTTTCTATTTATTATTATAATTAATAATATTTATATAATATTAATAAAATAATTATTTTTATTATTTTAACTAATTAATTTAATAATTAATAATATTTATATAATTAATTTAACTAATTAACAATAATATATATAACATAGTAGTATATCTAAAGGTAAAATAGGAATAATTTTTTTTTGAATTGTCCAGTAGGAGGTCGTATCCCCAGGATGCGACCATGTGAAGAAGTTTAAAAAAAAGTATTTCAAGAAGTCGCACCCCCATGTTGCCACAAAATAAAAACATGTTAGAAAATTTAGTATATGGGAGAAAAAAAGAGAACATTTTGGGATATATTTATAGAAGTGGGACAATTTAGTATATGAATTTCAAAATAGGGATATTACTGTGCAAATCCCGAAAAAACATGTTAGAAAATGTGTTAATGTTATTTTTTCAAATTAAAAAAATGTTTTTAGAGAAACCAAATTAAGTAAAAATTAAGGATATTCATAAGTATTAATTTAATTAACAAATACTAATATTATTAAATTAAATATTTTATTTTAAATTTGAATATAAAATTTCATAATTTTATAAATTAATTACGATGATATTTACTGAGAAAAAGAATTAAGAGTTATTATAAATTTTGAAAAAAAATAGGATTTCAAAATAATTTTAAACATATTTAAAATAAAAAACTATTTTAAATAATTTTCCATATAAATCATTTGTTATAATAACTTTCTTGAAAAAATCGATTTTCATTCTAATAGATAAACAAAATACACCTATAATGTTTAAAAAAATCTTGAACAAATTAAATCTTCAAAATTATTGAGAACTAAAAGCAGAGGGTAGTAATCCTTATGAAACCGCACTAGATAATGGTTTTGAGCTTAAACATTGGGCTGTGTTCGTTGGAAATGGGCCTTTACGATAGGACGATAATACGACACGCTAATATAGGCTTTTTTAGATAAGTCAACGGTTGAGATGAAACGGAAAGAAAATCTCAACGGCGAGGATGAACCCACAAAATAGAGAATTTGACAGAAAATAAAAACGTCACTGCGATCGCAAAGTGTGGCGGCTCGGAGTAAAGGAAAGAAACTTGCGCAACAGGCAAGAAAAATCTAAATGAATAATAAAGCTCAGATAAATATAACTATATAATACATTAAATTAATTAAATATTTAAGAAGAAAATAGAGATATTAATTAAGCAAATCATCATTAACATTTTACATAGAGATTGAGATCATGGTGTTGTGGGAGATTACACTGGGAACTGCGTATTTTTTGGGTCTGAAGCGAACTTACAGGCTCGCTCTCAGGATTCAACGTAGGATCATTAACCCTAACCATTCTCAGATCCGCCAATTTCTTCATCGGTACTCAACTTTTTTTTTTTTCTTACTTTTTTCAATTGTTGGATTTCTTTTGAAGTATGATGATGGGGAATGCATTGGAATTTTAACTCTGATTATTTTGTAGCTAAATGCTCAACATTATGCCTTTTATTTTAATTGTATTTCTGCTGCAAATTATTTCTTTTTAGTTTTTGTATTAGGTTTTATTTTCTGTTAAATGATATGAATTTCTGGATTCATGGAAACGGTGCCACCACGTTTTCCTCACTGAATATTTTAATTAGTTTAGATATGAATATTATTGATTTTTTATTTTGCCCTTTTTGGTTTGTTTTCTGGGAAGTCAAGTCTCTGTCATCCATTTCCCAGTGATTTATGAGGAAATTAATACTCCTATGTTATACTAGCTCTGTCACTAATTATAAGCTCCTTTGAAAAAGAAAAATCTGTCCATAAATATAAACATAATTTCAGATTACAAGATACCTTTATTATATTTATTTTCAAATGAAATCCTTATTAATACTAATAATTTGTCTTGTGAGATGAAAGTCAGAATTGATCACATCTATACACAAAAGGGTGTTTTAGTATATGGTGTCTTCTATGGATGTGAAAGTTAAGCTGTATTTGATAATGTTCTCATGGAAAAACTATTTTGGAATGGAAATTGTGGGAGGAACAACAAGGAATTTGTTGGTAGGAGGACAAATGTGAACTGCAATGTGTAGTGGATATATAGTTTTTTTTTAATAGAGATTATGTTTGGAAGAGTTGAATAATGTCATGGTGATACTTGGTAGTCTGTTTAGAAAACTGGGCACAATATAATATAACCCTTGCTTAATGCTGAAAATATGCAGCCATGATGAAGGTCATGTTCTTTTTGGGTGTGTGTATGCATTTGTCTTGATGTTATTTACTCTAGCATTTTTCTTAATGTCAAGAGAAAGTTGGTACTACAAAGCTCTAGCTATAGCAGGGTCTAGGGAAGGGTTGGATCCATAGTGGTCCTGTTGAAATAAACAGTTTTACTGTTGAGCATCCATATTGTAATCACTCAGATAAGAGATGGAATAAGATTTGAGAGCTTGTCGTTTGAGGCCTGTTTGGATTGGTTTATTTGAGTTTATTTACTGGCATAAACATTAAACACTAGTGAGACCTTTGAGAGAGCTTATGCAACCGACTTATAACATGGCCATAAGCTGTTTTCAGCCTATTTCTATAAGTTCTCTGAGGTAACTTATGAAAAAAGGCTTATATGAAAAACAGGTTGACTTTATTTTATCTTTTGTAATAGAAATAGCTTATATATAAGTACTTATATGATAGGTGCTTATACTATAAGCGTTTAATTAAGGTGTTTATCTAAACAACGTTTTAGTAATTGAAATCAGCTTTAACTTATAAGAATTACTTTTTGGCCTTCTGTAAATATACTGCACAGGGATCCTAATTATTGATCATGGATTTTTAGTTTTCTGTGACTTGAGAATCTTTGGGATGTCATATGATTGTTTGATTTCTCCTTTCCACTTTTTTCTCCTTTGCTTTTCGATGAAAACTTCTTATTGATTTGTTTATGTTAGTAGCTATAGTTTGATAGTACAATTTCATTATTGGTCTTCATGTTCTGGCACTTAACAGAAGAACACGCCTTGTATTTGATGTGGTAATCAAAGTTCATCGGAGCATTCAAGAAAGGGATGTAGAAGTGGGTCGGAATCTGGGGAACTTCATTTTGCGATGGCTTGATCGAATGAAACCATCAGCTCAGGTTCTTGGTGGATCACACACCAATGATGCTAGGTCAAGTGTTGGAATGACAAAGGTTCAAGCTGGCACTCCCACCCAGAAAAGACCTAGTTACTATGCCTTATTCAAGAGGGGCTCAAATAAGCGCTTATTTACCCCGTCATCGAGTATATGGCCAAAGCCTTTTCCCACCATTGCAAGTATGTTGCGCCCACCAAATCCTGCTGGGACGACCACCCATTATCGGCACCTCACTAACTATCCTTGTGATGCTTTTAGATCAAACTATAATGCTTATTGGTCGGGTGGTGTTATTAGGAAGGACATCCTGCAATGGATGCTGCAAAATTAAATGTCATAACTGTTGTAGATGCTGCAAAGCAATGCTGACAGAAACTATTCATTTGATCTTTCCCTATCCAAAGAATTCACTTTTTTCTTTATAGTTTTCTTTGGACTTTGTATTAGTCTGTTGAGCTTCCTTGTGGAGAATGAACTGTTTGTAGTTTATGGTTTAAAGAACTAGCTATTGATATAGCACATGGTCAGACTGTTGATTAATAATAATAATGGGAATTTTGTATTTCTGTTTTTGTTTATTTCATAAAATGCTGTGTTTCAAGCAGCTTTCATTAAGTTAAATCCAATCCATCCCTCCATTCTCATCGGATTAATTTGAGTGAATTGTCAAAATCCAAAATGCCACTGTTGAACAAGACAGAGATAAAGAAAATAGATGCATCTTTCAAAGCATAATTTTGTTTTTGTGGTCAAGTTATTGATTGCACCTTAATGTCAGGTGTTGTGCTTATTTAGTTACATACTGTCTGTATTTCATGTTCCAGTGTGAACTTTGCTATCACATGTTCTGTTTATAGTTATACATCATATTTTGAAATTTTCAAAATGTTTGGCCTTTGATTTCATTTGCATGTTCCTTATATTTCTCTTTTCCTATAACTTAACATTTCGTTTTAGAAGTGTATATACATAAACACGGGTAGTGTATTTTGGTCCACTTACATGTCATTTCCTCAAATTTTGATGTAATATAATCATTTCAAGTGGTTTGATGCAACAACAGATTCTTACCAGCAATGGCTGACAGCACCTTGTGAAGTACCGTAAAATAAGAGTCATGTATACTGATTTCGTTTGATCCACAATGAATTACTCATCAACTATTAGTGTATTCGTCATTACTATTAATGTATTAGTGGAAAAACCCTAGCGAATGACAAAAAAGTACATTGTCTTTTTTGTGTGGAGAATTTCAATTAAAATCATAAAAAAAATTAATAGAATAAAACCATGGTAAAAAAAAAGTGTAAATTATTTTTATTTCTATCTCTCGTGTAGACAATAATATTTTAAATGATAAAGATCAATCTTTTATTGTAATTATTGAAATGTAATTATTGAAACATTTTATTTGACAGTAACTTTATAATGTATCACATAAAGTTAATACGTTATGCTCATATCACCACTTGAGTGAAGATTATGAGTGATTACATATTTTATTTTAATATATTTTTTTTCTATCTTTTTTAATATGCTATTGTCTCAACTAAACGATACATGTAATATTATTATCATAAAAAACTATTATTGTCATATTTATGGAACACAAATCATAAATCTCTTGCATTTATTCAATCACATGCCTCAATCAAAACACTTTCTTGATTTGCCTCACGTAACTGTAAAATTTTCTTATCATTTGATAATATTGTTGATCATATAATCTTTAATTCACAATCCTCGTTATCACACACACACTTACCATACCATTAATCATTTTTTCCTTCTCATGAAATGACATCTTTATATTACACGTCTCCTTCTCCTTAATGTATATTATTTGTGATGTCATTATAGAAAATATCATACCACAAATTGTACTAAATGAGTTTTTATCACATCAACTTATAATCCTTCAATACCACATCAATGGTGATTTTATCACCTTCACTTATACTTTAAAAATACCACATCAATAATAATCTCTATTACCATAACCACAACATTGGTTATATGATCTTTCATGTGACCTTTTATTTTTTGGTTGAGTAATTTCACTTTTGTTCAGTGACAATTTATGATCAATCTCTGAAAATGTTCTTTAAAGTCTTTATCGATTTTGATACTTTAGGAGCATATTTGAGTGACAAAAACTATATGCATTTTTTATCATTTCATTTCTTTTAAATTAACACTAAGATCAAAGAGTTCTTATATATTTCAATCGTTGTCTAAATATGTAGTTGTTCAAAACTCAAACACAAATATTTATAAACAGACCATTGAAAATTGCACATTTTGCAATCCTATAAGGATGTTTGATATTAAATTATTAGTTATTTAAGAACTAGCCAATAATTTCCAATTGTCAAGAAAAGAAATATTTTGAGCAATCATATAGGAATGCTACAATATTACTTCTTCAAGAACTATATCACAATGGTTTTCATCAACAATTTGAAGTAGCAATGTCAATCAAAAGAAAGAGGGGATTTGAATTGTGATTTCACCTTTTTAAAATTCTTTGTTAAAACTTAAAGAATTTAACTCAAGATTAATTTTAGTTATGAAAATAGAAAACGAAGAACGTTTTTGATTAGTGAAAAACACCCAATTTAATTTATCTATTTAATTTGATAATCAAAATACTAGAAATAAATAGAGATAGGGGAATAGATATTACACAAAGATATATCCTAGTTCACCCAACTCAAGTGACGTCAGATCCTCACAACTGTGAGATTTTTCACTAAGTGTTCAAAACAGAGAACGTTCTTGGTTTTTACACCACTAGTCTAGATCAACCTTGATCTGTTACAATCTTTACTTTTCAACCTAGAAATGATTTTTACAATCACCTTTCAGTCTTGAAAGAATTTTTACAAACACACTCAATCTAATATAAAAGATAGACTTGAGTTACAAATGATGTGTATGATAAAAGTGTTTGGGATCTTGAAACTTCTCAATTCTTGTTTGAGATAAATGAAATACAAACTTAGCAAATAATTATTCAAAGATATAATGAAGAGAGTTGAAATTTGCTTGAAGAGCTTTTTGACTTGTTAATTGAACAAGTGTTGGTAGATTTGTAAATTGAACTCTTGCCTTCACCTTTCAACTGAACTTCAATTTATAGATGTTAAAAGACTTTGAATATTCACTTTAAAATGAATATAGTCGTTGGACACACTTATCAAATTTTAGATATATTTTAAAGCAGTTAAATATGTGTTTATATTGATGTCCAGAATGTTCTTGACAAAATGGAGAACGCTATTGCTTTTGAGTTTGATGGGAAACATGAATGAGTGAGTAAGTGAGTGAGATGTCTTTTGAGACAAAATCTCAAATTAATATTTTGATGATAATTAAACAAAAAGTTAATTAAGACTTTTAATTATGGTTCTAAGTGTTTTGATATTTAACATGTGTATTTAAGTGTGTTAAAACAAGATAGGTACAAAGTATTGCAAAGCAAATCATATTAAAATCAAGAAATCAAAATTAGCAAAAAGAAGAACGTTCTTGATAAATTTCTGTAAAACAAAGAACGTTCTCCACATCTGCCATAAACAAGAATGATCAGATTTATATGTAAAAGATTAGATCCATGAAGTATTATCCATTCCATATCTTCATCAGAAATATAAGAGGATCAATCTAAGTGAGAATCATTCCAGAATTCGAGGACTCAACACATTGCTTCATAAAATGCATAAAGAAAAATCATTCTCCAAGTTAAGCAAATGCAAGTACAATTAATAGGTTGTAAAGGACACTACTGTTGTACCTTCAAACAGACCTGCACACGTGACTTAAAGTTAGTAATTATTTCATACAACTGACAAGATCACAAATACAAGTCAGCTCATCTCAAACCAATTCGAAGAAAATTCTTGGATCTCAAGAATATTCCTGGTTTCAGCATGAACAATCCTGCTTTATGGCTAATCTTATCAATTCACTTACTCATGACAGCTGACCTACTTCCAATATTAAATGAGCTGTCATAAGCTCTCTTGAAGCTTATAAATAAAACTTCACGATGAAGAAAAAAAGAGAACTCAAAGTGCCAAGCAAAACATTACTCATTCAATCATACTCGAGTTTCTCAAATCATTCTAACTTCCAGTTCTATTTATTAGTGTGATATTATAATTAGTGATTACTGAGTTCTAATATAGAATCTATTTTTCAAACAAGAGTTGAACAATATCCAAATTCTAACATTCTCAAAATCATTACTTTATAACTCAAGGCTATACTTGTTAACATAGTTTGAGTAGTTGAAATCCTTTTATGATTAAAAGGTAGTTTGTAAAATCCTTTCTGAAATAGTATAAGGTAACCTGTGGAAATTCTTTCTAGGTAGAAAGGTAGAACTTTGTAATAGATCAAGACTGATATGTGGAAACTATGTGAAAACCAAAAACGATATTGCTTTGAAACACTTAGTGGAAAATCTCACATTTGTGAGGATTGGACGTAACCCGTATTAGGTGAACTAGAGTATATGCTTGTGTGATCTCTCTATCCTTATCTCTATTTATTATTTGTCTTACATTCAGTTTTTATATTGATAAATTGATATTGTTGTTTTTTCACTAACCAAGAACATTCTTCGTTTATAACCAAGATCAATCTTGAGTTAAAACTTTCAGTTTTCAATAGGAATTTTTAAAAATGGGCAATTATAATTCGAATTCCCCTTCCTTATAATTGACATTGTAACTTCACTATCAAATGTCAGTTTTGATATTGTTTCTATGTCAGAATTATGCAGAGCTTTCTGCAGAATACTGTAAGTACAATGTACTTGTGTTCTTGCTCACAACTCATCAATTTGGAGACTAATCTTGAGGTTGTTTTCCTCATTTGAACATTCGGCTCGAGTTATGAGTTTCACCATTGATTTGAGAAATCTTGATACTCTTTAATATGTGGTTATACTTTGGGAAATTATTTGTTTTAATTATGTCTTTAAAACAAAATTAAAACCATAATGTTCTTTTGTAAAAACAAGAACATTATGCGTTTATGTTTTGTATGAGTGTTGAATTTTGACAGTTGTTATGTGTCAGTCCTTTGTCTTAAAAACATGATGTGCTCTCTGCAAAAAAGTGTAGCAGGTTCTTGTTGTCATGGCTGTCCTTGCTTATAGCTCATCAATTTGGAGATTGATCTTGATGTTTTGCTTTGCCTGTGATAATTCTCTTTGATCGAATCTATGTAAAACAATCTTGTGTAGATTATTAAATTCATCTGTAATGAATATTGATGTTTTGTAGTGTAGATATATGTACTTTCATAGCTCATATCAATCTTAAATTACAACAGATTTTGCTCTTTATAAACCAAAACGTTATTGGATTAAAGCTGTGAAAATAGAGAACGTTCTTCGTTTCTGTTTTGAGTGATTATTGGATTTTGACAATTCTGACAGCTGTTGCGTGCCAAACTTTTATGTTATGTACGTGTATTAGTGATGCAATGACTTTATCATTTATAAGCAGTTTGTACTTGTTTACTTTAGCCATCAACTTTGGGGATTAGTCTTGCTTTTTATTCTTGATGCATTACTTTGATTTTTGTTGATCTTATAGAAAGAATCTATCCAAAATGATCTTGAGTATATAATTATGTTTCTTTGTAATGAATAATATTGATTTGTAATGTAGATTGATGTATTTTTGTAGCCCAAATCGATCTTGAATTAAAGAGACTTTGTTCTTTGTAAACCATAATGTTCTTGGAATAATGTTGTCAAAATCATAACATTCTTCATTTTTCAGAATGTTGTCAATAATGATTTTCGTTTTTCAGAATGCTGTTAAGAATGTTTTTTTTTTATTTGTTTTTTTTCTGTTTGATAACCAAAACATTTTTCATTTCTCAAATTTGATCTTGTTTCTTTCAAATGACCGTGCTTATGATTTATAGTATAGTGTGATCATTGACTGTTGTATGAAAGTATTTGATGATCTTCTTCATGAAGATTCTATTTTGAAGATGTAATAATCATTCTCTTGAATGATTGATATATGATACATTTTTTTGTGTGATTATTTCATTATTGAGTGAATACTTATGCAGTTTGATGAAGTGAATGACTTTTTGTTTGTTCACTTATGCAATTCATGTTTCTTAAACAAAAAAACTCAAGTGCAATAATATATTTATAAGATTTGTTGTCATTAAAACATAAATACAAAATGTTTTTGTCTCAATACAATTATCAAGAGTAATTCATTCTTTGAACAATCATTTAAAGATGCTTTAATTTTAATTTTTTTAGTTCTTCAAGAAATAATAATAAAAAAAATCATTATTTTAACATTTATCAAGGGATGTTTTTGATGTTAAACTCTTTCAGAATTTGACAAATAAACAAAAGAAATTATGACAATTACACAAGATAAAATTTATCAAAAGAAATTATATGCAAAAATTAAAGATTGACATGAAATAAAACTTTTAAGAAATAATATAATAATAAGAATAAATAGATAATAATAATAATAAAAATAAATTTTATTGTAATAGAATCTTCAAGTTGATTATGTAATCACTCATATAATAGAGAATAGTGCTTCTCATGTTGTGTTATAAAATAAATTAAAAGAGAACAAAATTTGAACTTCTTATATTATTCTATTATCAAGTGTGTTTACAAGATATGGTAAGTCTTATTTATAAGACACATATAAATAAGTAAAAGAACAAGATTAAAAGCTATTAATTAATCAATTCACTTATAAGAATTAAGAAAATGAGAGTTATGGGAATACGAAAGACTAAACAATGAACATCCATTAAGACATATTATTTGTAACAATTTTATTATTATAGTGACAATTACAAACCAACTTATACTAGTTTTTGATTTTGAGTTTAAAAAAACAAATGGCCCAATCCATTTTCTATTGAGAAGGCCCATCATCATAACACAAATTTGTTGCATTGTAATCAGAAGGAAAGTGGGATCTGAGACCCACTGAACTCAACCCACCGTCAAAGCCAAAATCTCGCCGGAATAAGCACCCGGAGTTTGTCGTCGGTCGGTCGCCAGAAACAGTACGGAGCCCGTTCAGGTTTTTGTTTCCCTTTTTAATTTATTTCCCGGATTTTCCTTCCCCTCTCCCGTAGCGCCAAAAATGCGATCCCACTCCGCATATTGATTGCGCGCTAAATTGATGCGATTCATCACATAGATTAGTTTTTTATGTGCCTTTATCAAGTTAGAATTTAAAATTGATGTATGGTTTTTGATTCAAATAGCTTAGTGACTTACTCTTTGCAGAAAATTCAATTTTTTCAGTTATATTGCTTCGTATTTCTTGTATGTATCCCCCATTGCCTTTGCTTCCATTAATAGCTCGATCAATGTGTTCCTTTTCGTAATCCATCCAATGGAACTGATGATGCGTTATTATAAATTTATTAACAAAGTCTATCAATCATTTAAGTACTTGCTTTTCCAAGTTTATTAGAGGTTTTTGTTGTTGGCTTTATTACTGAACTGGAGCTTATTTGAATGTGAATTATGATACATTCACTGCTGGTTTTTTAACTTTTAAAACAGTGCTTTCAAATAGCAGATATAACACCATTGGATAGTGGAATTTGAACAAAGTGCAATTGTTCTACGATATGCTACTTAGTACATAGTGTTGTCAAATAGAGACTATAATGACATTATAGCATTGTAGCGTAGTGGGATTTGAACAATGCGCTATTTCTTGAGATATGCAATTGATAACATTGGTTTTAAGTTTGTAGTGTTTTAGTTTTAGTTCTAGTTGAGTATATTTTATAGAAAGGGCTGGTTTATGCAGAGCTAGTTTTTGTTTAATATATGTAATATAACAACCAAAAAGGGTCTTGTATTTTCTCTTTTAATGTATCCTACTTTTTCTTTTGCAGAAATCAAAATTCTCTCAATAAAATCAATCATATTATGCCTCATATTATAAATAACTACCATTCATTCTAATTTGAAGGGCTGTACTTTACTCACTCTGCCCTGCTTCAGTTTTTGTTAAAGTTGCTGGTTATTTATCACAACAAACTAAAGTAGCTAAATATTAGTTTTTATCTCTCAAAGGATTACCTCAGTTCAAATGGGTGGAGTAATTGAAAAACCAATTTTGTTCATGTGCAGTCAACTTTAAATAGTAAGCTAAAGTCAAAATATGTAGAAAATGAGATGGATAATCAATTTGTCCCTGTCATAGTCGGTAACCAATTTATGTCAATGGTGACCGCCGACCAGATGGTACCATTATCTAGTGATAATGTGATATACAACCAGAGTGAACTTGATAGGAACTTGCAATATACATAAACTTGCCTTCAATGCTTTGAATTGCCTATTTTTGGGCCTTTTGGCCATCAAACTCTGTTTTGTGCAGATGGCTTCTGCAATTTTTTTTTTTTGGAAAACGGACATGAAATGTAATTTCAAAGGAATAGTAACTTTTTACAAAAAAACAAAGGTATTTGTTTCTTTCCTAAAGGAAGTTGCAACAAATATTACACACTAACAATCTTGAACCAAAACAACCGATTCATATCCTCAGTTTCGTGGTGCTTGATTTGCTGCTTATTTTTTTGAGTCTGTTTACAGTGCAATTGTTCAAATACCAAAGAATCAACCAGGTTTTTGTACTGTTTAATCTGTTAATAAACCAGTTGTTAAACCAGAAAATCAGTTCGAAACCAGTTTTGTTCGGGGAATTTAAAACTGCTTCAACGTGTCAAGGAATCATTTCAGCTCAGCTCATTGTGCACTAAAACTGGTTCAATTTGGCTCAACTGAACTGGCTTCTGTTAGGTTTGGTTTAGTTTTTTTGTCTTTTTTTACTGACGGAAAAATAAAACTTATAAAGATTATGGCTTTATTCAAGCTGAATTTCTGATAAAACTTCTAAAGATTTCCTTCACCTTCGCATTAATCAATTTGATGTAGTTTTTTATTATGAAAATTATATTTTGATTTCCTCTTTTGAATAATAAATAGGAAGTATATATATAAATTTAATTGCTAAATGTTTTTAATTATGTACCATTCACTTTTCTTATTATAATAACTGTTTGCATGTCCTTTTGAGTAAATTTTTGCATCGCTTCAACATTTGTATATTTCCACAGCTCATGAGATTTTAAATTCCTTTCATCTCATTGCAGACTTGACGAATATATTTGTGCCAAGTGTGCAACCAATATTTTGTTGATTTGTTTCTTCTTTCTAATATTGAGAGTACTGTGAATGCCAGCAGTCATTTGTGTCTTTTGCTTTCAACAGGAAGCTAAACCTATAGGAATCAAAATGAAATTAGCAGACAGAGCAGTTGGATTTCTATTGTCCTTTATTAGCTTATCGATATTCACATATTATACATTCTGGGTTATCATCTTGGTTAGTAACTGGCCAAGTATTTTAAATGAATTAAGGCTTTCTTGAATTTAACATCCTAATAAGATCTTGTACTCTTTCAGCCCTTCGTAGATGGTGATCATTTTGTACACAAGTATTTCTTACCCCAAGAATATGCCATATTAATACCAGTTTCTGCTGGTGTGGCTCTTCTTTGCCTCTTGTGCATATTTATCGGGTTCGTGATGCTCAAATCCAAGAAGAAGAAGGCATAATGTATGTTGTCTTTTCGTTGCACAATTCTTTTTGATGTTTTGAAACAGCAATGTGTCTTATATACCAGAAAATGGAATTATAACTTTGTATGTCCTACTGTCTGGAATTGGCAATTTAAATTGCTGAAAAATTTAATATTGGCAATTTAAAGTGCTGAAAAATTTAAAGTACTACATAATTTTCTTAAGTTTGCGCAACTATCACATTGTCATTAAACTCGGATAAGCTACAAGTATTCTAGATTAAGATATGAAAAATGTTTGCCTTCCACTCACTATTATGTACCTAAAAATTTGTCTAGCTTGTATGTAAAACAAATGAGTTAAGCTACTTATTTTCACCCTTCTAGCTCTAGCAATGCCACGAGAAGCCAGGACCCAAGACTTTTCCACACCAACCTTCATAAAACAAATAATGTGAGGGATTAGCAAACAACAAAACATCATCTGCAAAGAAGAGATGAGAAGTGCTCAACTCGTTTTTGCAGGTTTGAATTGGGCACCGCCTCCCTTCCCAAATGTCTCTCCATGCAAATGCAAAAAGATAAGGAGATATTGATTTTCCCCATCTAAGAACATGAACTGGTTTTTTGAAACCTAGAATCTTAATTTAATTCCAAAGAAGAGAAATTGGAGAGGAAGATACTTGATATGTGATAACAGAAATGATGATAATTTGTGTAATCAAATAACAGTACTGTAGTCTCACTACAAAAAATCCAAATCAACTTGGCCATACGCCTTTTTGATATCAAACTTAAAAATAATATCTCCTTTCCTCCTCGTTGAATTATTGATGTGGTAGATACTAATAGTCTCTTGAAGGACAATGACATTGTCCATCATACCTCTACACGAGATGAAGATACTTTGGAGAGGGGTACAATGTTGTTGAGAAAAAGGAGTAAATTGTTCACCAAATTTTTCGTAATTAATTAATTTGTAAACATTACTCGACTAAGGCGAATATGCACAAGTGACATATGGTGCATGGTGAACAAATAACTCTAGCCTATGTATTTATTTATCAATACATTAATATGATGAATCCTCAATACTTTATCCATCTCTCACACTTCCCTCTTTTACGTTCTTTAGGGTCGAACCACTTTTGGTCATCAAATTTCTGCCACATGACCTCCCTTAAGACTCCCTTCCTCTTTGTTGGAGTACCGTCGAACCACCATTAGCGATATCACTCGTACTTACACTTAGTATGATAGATTCTATACCTAGCTCTTCTTTCAAGTTTTAAGAATAATTAAAAAAACTTAAACTCTAATGTAATGAGGAGAACTAATTTCACTATAAGAATAAATCAAAGTATTAAATAAGACATTATTCACACATTTTCTTCATGAGTACTCTTGAGGAAATAGAGGAATGTCTTTGAGAATTGAAACTCAAAAGGACTACACCACAAATAAGCAATATAAGGACATTCAGTAGCATTCTTAGCCATTTCCTTAACAGGCTGTGAAACTCAAAACTTTTGAAAGTATTTAATTGCCCATTCCTTCGGCACTTCAACATCTATTCACCACTCCCCTAGAGGAAGGTGGAGACAATTAGTGACGATCCTATGTTGTAGAGAAAGTGGTCGAAGCCTCCATATTTTTTTTTAATGTAGTACGCACATCTAAAACCAAAATTCTATACAAAATAGAGAAAATTCTTAATTTACATAAATTTTAAGTTCAATTGTTCTATCAAGTGTCAATCCATAATTTCAAGAGTTGAACAATCATTGTACAGAAGTGGGTACTTAGTTGTTTTCTGTGTGTAGTTTGGTTATGTCTAAGAGATTTCTTTTATGCATTCAATATAGAGATGTTGAATGATTAAATGATTGCAAAATGAGTATTATTAAAAAAATGAGAAAATCATTCGACATTTCTAGAATATCAAAAACCGCGTAGAAGGATTATAATGTATATTTATATTTTTTTAAATGAAATTTTACATATATATGTTGGCCTCACTACTTAAAATTCTTGTGTATGTTCCTTAAGGCGATAAATGTTATTCCTCTTTCAGAGAATAATGGTCTTTTAGTGTCCACCAAATCCATTTATCCCTTGATTCTTCGAACCAATAGGTTTCTTTGTGGAGAAAAAAATATCTTCATATTGTTTTAGAGAATAGTTCTAAGAACACATGATCATTATGCTCAATACACATTTTTGAGAATCCATTGAAAACCATTAAATGTTGTCTTCAACTTTTTTTTAATGCATATTTGGATTGACACTGAAATTGATATTATTACGATGCCACTATGATTTTGCCAAATCCATCTTCCATCCATACATACACTTAATGAGAAATATGTTGCTAAAAATGGTGATGGATTCATTAAATTTGATAGGTAGGGTGAAATATTTATATCTTTGGGAGTTCAAAAGAGAAGAGAAGAAGACGTCTTTTAAAAAATGAGAAAAATAAAATTGATAATCCTCCACCTTAAATAAGAGATTTATTTTTCTCGGTAATATGAATTTTCCCTAATTCTAGATAAAGTTGTACTTTTAATTCTTTATCTTAGTTTAATTTTTACTTGAATTTTTTATTTTTTTGTGTAAAATTAATCTTTATATTCACAAATATTTGCCTAGTTAGACTTAACTTCACTTTCAAAAGCTCTACATAATTTAAACAAAAAATTCTTTAAGTTTACTTCATCAAATCGTATAGTTATAGAAAGATTTTGGTCACAATGTTTACAAGAGAATTCCTCCATCAACTTTTAAAAAAACGATTCATCTAGAGAGAATTTGATTAGGAGATATTTAAATTTTTTGAAATCACACAAGATTTTCTTAATTTAATTCATCAAATCATGTGAAAATTTAATACATCTAAAATAATTCATAGGCAAAAATATACTGTTAGGTCTAATAAAATAAATGTTTAAAAACATAAAAAATTAACTTAAAAAATATATAATACTTAAGCAAAAATCAAATTAAAAGAAAGGATTCAAAGCACAAATTTATCTAAATTCAATAATTAATTTTTTTGAATTTTTTTTTTATTATTGTTGGCGTAGTTCAATTTAGTATGCTATTTTGGTGTATTTCCTTTGTCCACACTAATAAAAAGAAATAAGTACAATTACTAGTATTTTTAAAAGGATGAAAGATATTTATAATTCCGTATAAAATTTTATCTTTTCAATTTTAGTCTTTATAAAATAAAAATATAACTTTAGTCCATACATATTTATTCAATAAGTAGTTTTAATCCATTCTAAAATGAAACATGTTTAGACGGCTGACAAATGTCGATATTATTAGATTAGACGTCTTACTTCAATTTGAACTGGGACTTCGCAATTGTGTAGATAAAATAAAAATGAAATATGTTTAATTGTTTTTTCAACATTAAAATTTTTGAATAATTTTTTTTAAATATAATTTAAAAAAAATAAAAATCTCAAGTTAAACGTAATGAAAATATTGATCAAACAATCAAATTTAAAACTCTTTTTTGGAGGAATTTATTATAATACTATAAATATGTGTATAAAAAATTTATTTAAAAATATATGTTGACATTTTAATAAAGACTAAAAAATTACATACATAATAATTTTATAGAGATTAATTTTAATATTGAAATTTTACGATCATTAAAAATATATTTAACTTTTTTTTTATTTTTAAAACTATTAACTTTAAACATCATCACAAAATCCGAAAGTTGATGGTCTGGCTCCTTTCCTCATATAGGAAAAGGGTATGAAAAAGCATACAAAATTTTGTAATTCAAACCTAAGCACTAGCTCCATCACTAATTTACCACCACCGTGGACAGAAAAATGATTCATGGAAGGAAAGGCTTGGACAATGGCCACTATTTCATCACACAACAGAGCCTGCCTTTAATGAATCCACGTTTGGCCCTAAGCTGCAAGAAAAATTCCAATTAATTCGATGTCATAGAGGAATTTTTTTTCCTTATTTTTATTGTTATCAAAGTAATCAAAATCAGACAGGTTTGACTCAAATCGAATTGGAATCAGACCAGTAATAATAAATATGCATGTTTTTTATTTTATTTTATTTTTTAATGTGGTATATAAAACAGTAATAACTAAAAAAATAAAATATATGTATTATTTAATGATTTTCTTCTTTGTTATTATTATTATGAAGAATAATTCTATTAGTTTTATATTAAAGTAAAATAGAAATTTAATTTTTTTGTAAAAGAATAGAAGTTTACTTTCAATGGATAAGTTTTTCTAAAATAAATAAATAATAAGCAAGCTTCTTTTGAATATAGGGGAATTTAGAAACTTTGTGGCTTACTTAATTGAAGATAAAGTTGGGGAATATATATAAATATGATTTGAGGTTTGTAATGCTTTAATTTTAAAAAGTTAGTGGTCAGCTGAAAACCAATTAACAGATTGTTCGTCCAGTTTTTCTCAGCTTAACACCATTTTTTTTATATTTCCACAGTCTTGCGTCTAACCGATTTTTAGTATAAAATGGATCGGACACGAATTCGGTTCCTGAACCAACTGGTTGAACCGGTCAATCCAATTCAGTTTTTACAACCTTTGATTGTAATATATGTACATAGCTTAAGCAAAAAAAACTATATATTGCGTGCACTATGAGAAAAATTATTGCTCGGTCACAGCTAACAAGCATTTGAATACATCATTTGAACGTACAAATAAAAGTATATAATTATTTCATCATTTTAAAATTAAATATTTTTTTTTTCTTTCTCTTTGTTTAAGGGTGTATGCATGATGACAAAATAGTATCCTCAAATAATTATAACCATGCGATACTTCCGCGCATTAAAAAATGATAGCCAATTTAAAATGATATTTAATATGAATATGTAGGACATGTTTGGTATCAAAGAGTTTGAAGACTTTGTTAGACTCATAACGAGTCTTTGCAAAACTCATTTTAATACCAAAATACACGTAAAGTAACAAGAAATCAATCAAAATAAGTGTTATCCTTATTAATTAACATATATTTTTTCTACATTAACAACAAAATACTAAAACATATAATTAAAGTTATATAGTTAGATGACCCCACATGTATGTGGTCTCCAATTACAAGTTACAGTTACAGGCAGCCATGATAGAGGAATAGAGTCACACTTTTTTATTTTAAACAAAGCTATTTTTTGGTTCCGTTATTTTAAGGTTAATTTTGACTATTTTATATTTTAGATTTATGCAAAAGTTAATTTCGACTTATAGTGCAAATTTTTCTGTCAAAAGAAGTAAATTTTTAAATATATTGTCATCTAACTTTTTCAGAAAAAAATATAAGTAAATATATGAAAAGATTTATTTTTCGTCAGTTAAAAATCAAGTATTTTCTTAATTGAAAATATTCTATAAACTCTTTGGCTTCAGATTGCATTAGACTTTATTTGAACAAAAAAAGGATTGCATTAACTTTTTTTTTTAATTAAAGATTGCATTAACTTCTTAATTAAAGAGATTATGTTCAAAAATAATATAAAAATAAGTTTAATTTACATGAAACGTTGATGTTTAACAACACAAATAACTAATTATGTTAAAAGAAGAGTAAGTAAAAAAAAATATTACACCAAAAATAGTAATCATGTAAAATAATCAATATATATTTTTACAAAATTTTAATACTCAAACAAACGAAAATATTTTTTTTTTAAAATAAATAAACAAATATAGCGATAAACACTTACATAATGTCTTGAATATTCTATTGCATGCATGAAGATGAACATAATTTTTAAAATTAAGTAAAAAAATAGTTGAAAAAAACTTTTAAAAATGTTACCTGTAAAAATAGAGAATGAAGAAATCAAGCCCAAGAATTATCAAAAGCAGCAGAAGTAATCGCATGAGAAAACTCCTGAAAACTGATCATCCCATCACCATCCGTATCCGCTTCCTTTATCATTCCCGTCAACTCCTCCGCCGTCAGCGCGTGTCCCAATTTCGCCATCGAATGAGCCAACTCCGCCGCCGTTATAAATCCATTCCCATCCCGATCAAACATCCCAAACAGATGTTTCAGTTGCTCATCCGTATACGGCGACTTCGCCGGCAAAAGCTCCGGCGCCACCAACGCAACGAACTCCGAGAATTCAATCAGTCCGTTGTTGTTCGTGTCCGCTCTCTGTATAAATCCTTCTAATTGCTCGGCGCTCGGCTTTAAACCAAGCGATCGGAGAAGAGAACTTAGTTCTAATTGTGTTAGGGTTCCGTCGTTGTTCCGATCGAACGATCGGAAAATTTCTCGTAACTCTGTTATTTGTTCGTCGTCAAGATTCACTTGTTGTTGCTTCTTGCTCATATTTCTCTTTTTGAATTATAATGAAGGATTTGTGTTGAAACGGTGTCGTTTTTGTAATGAAATTGTAGTTAATGTAATAGAGTGTGTTGTTTGAAAGGAATAAAGAAAAGAGAGGTTGGATTTGTTTTGATATGGCAAGTTCCGAATTTCAAGTTGTTTACTCAAATGTAGGATCTGTTTTGAATTTTTTCAGAGGAATTGTTCAGACATTGAGTTTTTGTAGTAGATTATTATGAAACATAAGGGAGAAGGTGTTTATTTTTCTATTTTGTTGTTGTTGTTGAAATTTTTAGTATGCGTATATAAAATAATTGGGGATTATGAAAAAGTATATGCTATTAAGTAATTTAATTTAATTAATTGACCTGAAGAACAATTTTAATGCAACTGGTTGGTGATGTATTCATGGCACCACATACTTGTTGTCTATGAAACCTTCTCTCCTAGTTTTTTGACTTTGAATATGAATTGATTTAGTATACTTTTAGACCAACTTTTTAATGATGGATGGACACCCATATATTTCATAGAAATTTTGGGTGCTTTGATTTGCTAAATAATAAGGATTTCAACATCAATATTTTTTTTATTTTATGGATTCAAAAACTAATTATGAAATTACATAAATAAAGACTAATGGACTAAACAAAAATAGAAATTTTTGTCTCTCACTAAATTACGAGATAATTTTGTAATTAAATACAAACTATCAAAAATATTAAAATATCTTTTTTATTTTCTATTAAAAAATTATTATTTAACTCTATGCTTTTAAGTATTTTTCTCCCTTCTCTTATCTGTCTCTTCTGTTTAATGTCCCTATTTTGTCACTACTCTCTCATATTTCATTCCCTCTTATCTCTTGCTTTAATATCTTATGTCTCTCTTATAAGAATTTCTTTGGGTCGTTACTCTTCCAATTTATTGGCCTAAAATACATTATTGCTACCCCAATTTTAAGAGCTAGCATTGAAAATACAATGGTTATAGTACATTAAATATTAAGAGCTGAATATTTAAAAGATAAATGTTATAATAATTATAAAATATTAAAGAGATTAATCTCATCCTTTGATACTGAAATTTGATGGACGTCTCAAAATAAATGAAATTATTTAATTGGTCATCTCCATCTACAAAAGACACATTCATTTTTTTTTTCTAATACATAAAATGATTTTTATCGTTCAATCTATCTTAAAAATTAAGAAAACGAGGGAAATCATTTTATTATATCAACTTAGTACGAAATACTATAACTTATTAATTTGAAGATGTTGAACACTCGAGTTAATAGTTTTATTATGATACTATATACCTCTCATTTCTCTCTCTATCTCTCACTCTAATATATTTTTGTCTCTCTATTATCTCTTTCTCTCCTCCTTTCTCTTTGTTATCTATCTCACTCTTTCATCTTTCTCTACATAATTTTTTCTCCTTAATCTATTTTATTAATATTTATATTCATTAATATGTCAACAGAATATTAAAGTAAAAATTATATTATTTTGTCCGGTTTATAGACATATCAAACAAAATGTTATACAAAATTGTGTGTTATGTACATCAACCATCAAACCCAATGGAATGTACAGTTTTATATTATATTGTTCAATAATTATTGTTTTGTGAATCAAATGCTCTATTTGAGAGAGAAGAAAATAAAAAGAATCATGTACATGTGACATTTTTGTGATATGTGAAATGAAAAGAAAATACAACGTTAAATGTATCTTGAGAAGTTAAGAGTGTCCCAATATAATAATTTTTTATTGTTACTCTATGCCTTTTAAAGAAAATGTTTGTTTGTTACAAATAATGGGTCACGAAAAGCAAACAAAAGCACTTGTTGTGATTGTAATTACTTCCTTGTCCATATATTATTTTTATATTACAATTTTACCATGTATGGTAAGCCATCCAAACATTTCTCATACTTTTTCTAAATCATATTCATTCCGTGTAGCCGTGCTCTTTAAATAATCTTTATCAATAATGGGTTATCAATATTGCTATTTAAACATTTCAAATTTCTCAACATTCAATTAAGCACTTTATTTTCTATTTATATATTTTTTTATTATTAATATATTTATAGCCTGACTTTTTTTTTTCTTTTTCAATATCTGTATAAAGTGTCCGTAACATTTTTTAATTCTTATCTTTAGTCCATAGAGTCATAATAAATTTGAGTCACAAAAATTTCATAAATTTAACTTATCCATCTAATAAAATTAATAATTAATTACTAATATTTATTATTTAAAAAAAAATTTATTTTATCTTTTGTTGATTCACTCATCTATTCACTAATTTTTTACTGATATAAATCTAATATAATTGATAAAATAAAAGTATAATTACTAAAAGAATATAGTCAATATAACTTTGAAATTTGAAAATGATAAGTAAATAAATAATATTTTCTTAGAAAATTAACAACTAAGTTATAATTGTAATTTACTTTTATGTTTTGTTTGGTGGTCAACGTATGTAAATTTTGTTGTCCTTTTGTAATAAGTCATTATGAGTTCAATAAAAATATGGCATTAATTATATATAAAAGAAGTTTGTAATAAGAAAGGAAAGTGCAGGCAAATAAGCGGGAATTGCGTGACTAGTTCCCACGTAGTCCTTGTTGGGCGTCACCGTTGCAAATTGTCAATCAAATAATGACTGTCAATCTCATCATGATTGTTGACTGATTAAACATTGACAGCTCAATTTGACACTTGTCAATGTTCAAGTGAGGGAAATAATGCTTTAACAGGAGTGGAATAATTTTAACTATAAATTATCCTCTATTTTTTATATAAACAAAATTAATATACATTGTAAATTAATTACTTCAACTTTCTTTAATTATATATGTATTTTTTATATTTTAGATCTATTGTTTTTGACTAAGTGATTTAGTTAAAGACACCAAAAAGGTCGTATAATAAAAATTCTAAGATTTTTATATAAAAAGATGTCTAATATTTCAGTTTTGCTATTAATGTTTTTTCTTATATTTGTGATTTGATAATATTTGTTATCGGAAGTAGTATATTATTTCTTCTTTTTGTCTATAAAAAGCATAGTGAATGATTTAGATTGTACTAAAATATTATATAAATTTTCAATAATTATGTCATTTTAAATAATTTTTAATTATAATTATTTATATATAATTATTTATAAAAATGTCAAAATAGATTTACCTAAAAATTGTAGGGTTTGGATGTTTAATTTTGAACCCCAATTATAGGAATTTTTTAGGAAACAGATCCTCTGACTTAGAGGCGGAAAAGGTAGGGTGACTTTCACTCACTTTGTGCCATTGGATCAATCGAATGCTTCAGAAAGAGCCATGTGGCTTTAATTGTTTTTAAATTAAAAACATCAACATAAGTTCAAGAAGAAGAAAAACACAAGCTCTAAACACTTTGCTTTTATGGCATCGATCCAATTTGGCTTCGCAACGTCCAATCCGTGTCAAAAAATTTAGAAATCCATATGTGGCTTTTTGGATCCAGATACCAATTTCACATCTGAATCAACACCTATTGATTTGGTTTCGGTGAGCGGAGAAAATTTGGGGATTTCAATATCTCCTTTAAAGAACAATTTTCTAGGTATGGTCAATTTCTCAATTATTCAATTTCAGCTTAATGTTTTTGTGGAATTCCATTGAAGAATGACAAATTGTAATAATTTGAAAGTTCCCAAATTTGAATTTTAGGGTTTGTGGTTCTCAAATTTTGAGTTTTGATGAATGAATCCTCAATTTTTATATGAATAGTTATTGTTATATGTTAGTTATTGTTATAGTGTATGTTAATTTTCACCATTTGATTACTTTTTTCTGTTTAGGTTTATAAAAAAAAGTTCATTTTTTTTGCAGCTTCCTCTATTTCTTCTTAAGACTGCACAAGGCCATCCTATAGTCAGTAACCAACCTCTGTTTCTCTATTTTACCTTTTTGTATTGTTCTTATTAATAATACTGAAAATATAACATGAGAATGGCAATGAGGTGGTTGGTTGAGGGCTGCCAACCAGGGGACTCATTGGTGCTTCACTTCTCAGGACATGGATCAAGGCAATTTGCTTTATAGTAGTAGATTTGCGTTGTAGTTTGTATTCCTTTTTTATGTTATGTTAGGAGTTAGCATTCCTTGTTTCATTGGCTCATAAAAAACTTCAACAGTGTATTAATTTACCACAACAATGCCATTTCATTTCAATAAACAAATTAAAAAGTTCAAATAAATTACTAACAGATATCTACAAAGGATGTAACACACATTATATAAGAGTATCTCTTGAATTTCCACAACGAATATATTCCACCCCCTTCTTTATTGCTGAGTATATCACCCTCTCCACTCAATTCATGCATGCACATATATAAATCACTTGAAAATAATAGATATGGGGACTCTAACTGCATGTTTATCAGATACCCAAGTGATAGAACCCTGAGCAAAAGTATGGTTTCTTCTATTTTCTTTAACTTGTGGTATAAAATCCACTGAGTAATTAACCTTGTGGTTCACTTCACTAAATATTATTTCATTAGGATTTACACTCACTCCCAGAGTCAAAGGAACCTCAATTTTCACTCTATATAAGTTGAATTCACTGGTCCAACATTAGTCAAAATTCTTGTATAAAAATGTGAATCAAAACCCAACAGAATAGAAAATGAAGGATAATTAAGTTATGCTTCTGCTATAGTTTTCACATCAAAATAATTCACTTTCCACTGTATAATAATTTCAATTTGTTTATCAGAATAACCCAAACCACACAAATAAAGAACATAATCTTCTGGTTTTATATCATAAACAACACCTGGACTATTTGCTTTAGAGAATGAACTTTTGGCCCGGATTATCAACAGAATGCCACAGACAATTGGCAGCAGTATGCTCATGTATTGCATCAGTTCTCATACAAATATATTGATATCATATCATATACTTTAATAACCTTTAAGGAGCTGATTGAAACAATATTTCTTATGTTTTTTTTTTTTAATTTTATTTTAACAATTCTTTTGTTCTTGAAGGGTTCTTGGAGAGACCAGGTTAGGCAGCGCTGGCTACTTATAAATATCTCTCTATGGCCGAGAAAAATGGGAAATCTATAGCCGTATCTATATATGAGATTGATCATCAGGACCATGCTGCCGAGTTTCTGAATTTATACACAACTGCAGATTCTGCCCACAAAAGGCTCCACCCAAAGAGTTGGTAACACAAGCAAGAAAACGTCAACACTGCTCAAAAGAATTTGATACTTAGAATCAAGATTGATTATAGGAATTTTGTAAAGTAGAGATAGGATATATTTGATATTGAATTCAACACCGCTTGCTCTATTGTAAAATATTTCTTTTTCGCTATAAATTTGTAGCTATTTTTAAATATAATGAATTGAGTATCTTTGTTTCACTACATTTTTCATGTCAAATTAATTAAATGATTCATAAAAAGCAAAATAGATTTGCACAAAAACACAATAATGCAACAATGATATTATGTGAATATTAAAGCAAAATTATGCAGGATACACAATATAAAGCAAAATAGATATGGAACATATGTGGTACATCTTCCAATTATTTGTGCAACATATCACTATGAACTAAATGCTTACAACTCTAAATTCATCAATGGACAAGTATGGTACCAAAAAATAGTAAATACTAATATAGTAACATCATTAATATATCAAAAGTATTACTCCTAATCAGTCACTCCCAATCAGTATAATGTTGGAATGTTTGTCTCATCAAGGGGTGCCTACATAATAATAAAAAATAATTAACATTATAATAGATTTAAAAGAAAGTATTCTCCATTTTAAAACAAATAAAATTACCATCAACAATGTTGTGAAACTGAACTGATCTTTTTGTGTTTGTGGGGGCTCATAAGTTGGAGATGCTGAACAAGATACTTCGTCGAGCATGTGACTTTCTCCAAGTTTATCCTAAAATAATTTTTTTAAATTAAAACCAAGCATAATGCATGTAAAATTAAAAAATTGATACATATATTAACTTATATACCTGAGCTTTTTTCCTTCTAGACGGAGCTTTTTTTTTTCTTTCAATAAAACTCTTAGGACGCTTATGCATGTGTCTCTTTAAGTTAGGCCGTTTCTTGAACCCCGTTGGTTGCATAACATTATTACTCACAAATGTCGGGTTCTCATTAATTTCATTGTCTATGACTTGTAAGCGACATTCCTTTATTTTCTTACACATGACATCTACATAGTTATCAACAATCTTAAGGTGTTCTTCACAAGGCGATGCCTCGGTTGCGACTCTAATAAATTTAGAGACAACTTGTCTAAACTTCCGTGTTCGAGATAACTTTGGATCTCCTTCAACCTCTTTTCCCCTAAAATCTTGCACAATGCCACGAAGAGCTTCTCTTGTCCACCTTCTTAAAATATACTTCTCTGGAATGACCTTCACATCATTTGCTTCAAACACTTTCAATGCATGTGAACAAAGTATGCCAAATGTCTCAAACTTTCGACAACTACAAGTAATAGAGGTTGAAGCACAATCGAATGACACTCTCCAAAATCCTTCATGGTTAACCATAGTTATGACATATTCACATAAAGAGTGAGACTCATTTCTCTCTAATATCGATAAAGCTAAGAATAACTTAAACTCGTTTTGAAACAACTCAAATACAACGTGCGTGTACACTTTTCTCATTTGTATCAATATTGGTGACAACTCGTATCTTAACCTTGCAAGCTTATGTGAGGACTCATACTCATTACTCAACTCATTACTTCTCTTCTCCTCAACAATTCGTTCAAAGTGCTTGAAGAATTGTATAATATCCACATTGGGTTTCATACCAGATTTGAAGTGAGCATTCAAGCTTTCACTGAGTTGGGTACTCCGCATGCCAAGAGTGAACGCTTCCTTCATGTAACAAGAAGCCCATTGTTTTTTAATAGCATAAACTGATTTGATCCAATTATTTTTATGAACATCATATTGGTTGATCAAGTTTGTCCAAGCAGTCTCAAAATCTGCTTCAACGTCAATATCATACATGCATTTCTTGAAATCTCTTAAAAGATAACTTCCTCCCTTCATCAAGTTCCCAAGGTGTTTAATTCCATTTTGCAACAAGTGTCATGTGCATAAACCATGGTGAGTTTCAGGCTTGACTTCAGCTAGTGCCCTGGCCATTGCTTGATCTTGATCAGTAAAAACAGTTTTTGGTTTTTTATGGTTGTGTGCTTGTAAGAATGTATCAAACAACCACTTAAATGACTCAATTGTCTCATCATACAATAGTGTTGCACCAAAAATGATTGAACTCCTATAGTGGTTGAAATCGGAAAACAAAGCAAGCGGTCTATTAGCATGATTGGTACAATATGTAGTGTCCAATGACACAATGTCACCAAAATACTCGTAATCCAACACCATATTTGCATCACACCAAAACACATTTGTGATTTGTTCTTCTATATCCATTTGGTATGCATGAAAAAAAGACGGATTTTCCAACAATTGTCGTTGAAAATATTGTGAAAGACAACCAACATCTCCGTACATCATACTTCTTTGTCTTCTTGCACTGAGGTAATTTTTCACATACAACCGTGTAAATCCAAGATTTGCTCTGTTTCCTGCATGTGTGCTCATAAGTTGAAATGTTGACTTTTGCCTTAATACAGAATCATCAGCCAAATCAATCTCATATGCTTGGACTTCAGTTATCTTCCTATGTGATGCAAGCATGTGTGTTGTCTCTGGAAGTTGTAGAGGATGGTTATGATCCTCTACAAATTCATGGATGACAAAATTTCCATTTTTGCATACAAGTGAAATTCTTGCTTTGCAATCCGTTCTAGTCTCGGCTATATGGATGTTAACAAAAACATCTCTCTTGTCTATCTTCCGTACCCCTTCCTTGGAACAAACAAACCTACAAGATGATATAGTACCGTCTATATTCTTGTTCGCATAACGTTTTCTAACTCCAAAACCAGCATGGACACTGTATGTAAGCCAAAATTGATAAGCCACATCTATATTATCAAATTTCATACCAACCTGTGGCTTCCAATCAACATTTGAAGATGACATATTTTATCTAACTTTCCAAATGAAGTAACCTAAACATTTAATAAAATAATTAAATGAAAGAAAAAGTATGAAATAATGAATGAACCATGTATTGCTCTGTTTTGCAGGTATCACAACTTCAAAGTAAAAAAAACAAGTATAACAACTAAAAATAGCTCTACAAAAATAATTTGGCATAACTAATAACATTCTACTCTATTATTATAAAAAAATCAATACAAACAAGATGAACATAACAACTTCCAACTCTTTTATCCAGGAATTAGAAAGAAGAAAAATCATATTTGTGGAGAAAAAAATTTAATGGAGTTCTTTTATTATCCGAATATGACAATGCAGAAATTAGATTGATAACATATTGTAGTGCACGACAGCTGCGGTGGTCAATGGACAGAGGTGTGGGGGAATGAAGATGTCATGGAAATGAAGGGTTCAAAGAATTCTAAGTGAACTTGAGGAAGAAAGAGTCAAAAAAACTGAGAATTTTAGAGTTCACGTTTTTTTTTTTTTTTTGAACTTTTGCTAATGCTTTTAGTTTAAAAACAATAAGGCCACGTGGCTCTTTCTGAAGTATTCAATTAATCTAATAGCACATAATGGGTGAAAGGTACTCTACCTTTCCCGCCTCTAAGTCAGAGAATCTGTTCCCAATTTTTTAACATTGTCTACGAATATAAGTCCATGTTCATCACAGATTTCGAGGTAGTCCATATAAGACCCAATTAATAATATATTTATTTAAATTTAAATACTTTATTATTGAGTTTAAAAATAACCAATGTAGATATTAGTAGTTTGTAATTTTTTGCTAATAAAAATTAAATATCAATAATTTATGATTAAAAAATTTCCACAAATAATATTATCGAAAATAGCTAGATATACAGCTAAATATACTTGCATCTATTAAACATTTATTTATTGATGTTTATTTTTTCTATAGCTAGATATACTTGCACATATTAAACATTTATTAAAACAATAATTATATATATATTTGCTATTGACAAAGGAATAGTCATTTTTCATTTTTTGTTACTTGTTGAAATTTATCTTTATTGCTACTTCCACATATTAATTCTAAATTATTTGTATTACGATTTTAAATTTAATTCAGTGTATTAAAACATGTGTTTAAGCTCAATTTATTTTGTTTTATGTGATTTGGTTAATGAAAAATTGAAATAATTACATATTAATATGTATTTTTCATTTTAATTTAATCAAAATAATTTTAATTATAAATTAAACATATGGACTGATACGAAAAGCAAGCAAACTAAATAGGACTTAATTTAGACACCAATTTTATAGTCCATATTTAATGTGAGTGTTTTCGTGTGACCCGAAAGTTCAACTACTTGATTGAATTAGTCCCAGGAACGGATCTAGGGAGGAGCGAGTATCTGCCTCAGCCTCTCTTTCCCTTGAATATTATTTATATATACATGTAGTTTATTTAATTTCAAAAATGAAATATGATTTTTACAACAATTTTCTAAAATGGTATTTTTTTTTTTTATAAAAAAATATACTCTCTGTATTACAATAAGTGATATATTTACAAAAACATGTCTCAAAATAAATATCAGATGTAATTTTCAATGTGATATTAATTATTTTCTTTCCAATTATATCATGTAGTTAATTTATGTATAAAATAAAAGTGTGTCATTAATTTGTGTGATGAAAAAAATTAAAATATTAATAATTTCTCAAGAATAATATATATAATCATATATCGGCCCCTCATTGAATAGTTTTTTAAATTCGTCCGTGACATATCGACAGATAAAGTAGTTTGTTTTAACACATGATTCATATTTTTCTTATCTCATTCTGACCTATTAAAACTTATATCACTTTATATAACTATATAAACTAACAACTTTTATTGCATATTTTTTCATCTATTTTCTCACCTTATAGTATCCAATGATAAATCTACAACTTTTGTCGTACTTCTTCTAATAAAAAAAGTTTATATTATGATAGCATTATTTTATTGTGGAAAAAAACCTACCATTAAAGTTAACTTATTTTCAATTGACGATGTCTTCCATCTCTCTATCTTTAAGAGAGTAAATGTCCAACGACATTTTTTACTTATAAACTCACAAACTTTCTTATTGACCTTAACTTCTATCTTTATTTTCCGTCTTAATACCTGCATTTAATTTCCACATATTCAAAAATTTAACAACCAATTTTTCACAGTTTTCGAAACTTTGGTTTGATTGTCAACCTTTCGAAATAATAAGTGAATTTTGAAACTTTTGTGTAATTTAAAAATTTTGAAATGTAAAAAGTTTTAAAATTAATAATTTCAGAATTTTTAAAATACGCAAATTTTCAAATTTTTTAAACACCAAAATTTTGAAATAAAGATTATAAATTTTGAAAATTTGAAATTTTTTGAAAGTTTTGAAATGTTATATAACTTTATTTGGAAATAATTAAATTTTTTATTTTGCATATTGTATTTATAATATAAGTATTAATTAAATTAAGTATATTTTTTAAATCATATATGAGTAGAGTTGATGGTGAATTTTCTGCTACACCGACGTAGATTCTAAAGATAAATTCATGATTAATTCGATAATCTTTATGATAATTAATATTACAAGTTTTGGGTTATAATGTATATATACACATATATTGATGTTTTATTTGAAACATATTTTGTAGATATTTTACTCTTGAGAAGTTGTATTTGAATGGAGAAAAACTATTGAAAGACAAAATGAAATAATATTTGTTACCATTAGATTTGATATAACATCCGGAAATTCAGAAAGAAAAGAAAAATTAATTTTGAGATGCGAAAGAGATGAAAGATATAAATCAAAATCAACAGTAACTTATTATCACAAACACTACTAGAAAAACTGATGTTGTTTATATCCGACGCTAAAACGATCAAACATAATACACAGTGTCGACCTAATGCCATCTGATGCTACCAACAAAAGTAGAACATCCGACACTAGTTTATATTGGTTGACACATCATTTGAAAAAATTCGATTGCGTCAAATGGCAGACGCTAAAGTGAACAAGTTATTGTCAACAAATAGTTAACGTCAGTGCCATCGACGCTAGAATCAACTAAAAAAGTGAACAATTAAATAAAATTTAACTTTATTTATAATATAGTGTCGGTCATGCCGACGCTACGATCAACAATTAAAAGTCAACAAAATGAATAATCTTACTCTACAATATAACTCTTTCATTCCAAATACAACATTAACAACCAATAGTCCTCTTGGTAGCTATTATAATGTCAGTTTTTTATATAGGAAGACTAAAAATCAAAACAAGAATAATAGAATAACATGGAAAGGATGGTTGTTAACCCGTCAAGAGGTTGTTGTTTCGTTTGATCATTTTTTTAATAGTTGATTAAGTGACCCTTTTACTTCGAATATTTTTAATTCGACAAAATTTTCATATGCTTATATTATATTTTATTATTTAAACTACTTTCAGAGAAATAGAAATAGAGTGATATCTCCTCCAAGGATTTCCCCTTCTACAATAGAGTCATTACTCTATTCACTAAACCTTATAAATTATCAATGATTATCTTCTCTATAACTCCATAACTACCTCTATTTATACTAGATAATCCTTACCCTCTAATTAAAATCCCTGACACAAGAGTACCTGCTGCAGACTGAAACATTGACACATTCTTAAACCTCAAATTCAAAACAGAGACATAAAACCCATCCCTCCTAGAAAAAGTGTGAAAGTGAATCAAGTAATATGAAATTATTTAAGCATGCAATTTCTCATTTTAGATCTAAAAAGTGATAAACTAATAGCCTATTTCTATGTCGAATATTTAAGCATGCAATTTCTCATTATAACCAGTTCAACTAATAGCCTATTTCTATGTAAAATATTCGACATGTCCTATAGAACAATACTATCTTTCAAATGATATTTAATATCAAGTTTTCTCTAATTATGCAGGACATATCGAAATCATGACCCAAAAAATTTCAATTTTTTGCTAAAAAGAAAAACTCACTGCATGAATCTTCCAATCAATTAAATGCTCGCCAAGGATAAGATATAATTGAAAAATCTTAATTGAACACATTCCAAATTGCGAGGTTCAATCAAACACATTCCAAATTTTAATTGAAAAATCTTTGGTTCAAGAAGCAAGATGAAGAAGAGAAGACCAGCAATGAAAAATCAATATCTGAATATTTTTATTAGAGTGCAAAAGAGAAAAAGCTATGAAAACCAAAGTTGCTGCCATGATCTTGCCGCACAGAGATTGTGAAAGATTTGCAGTATTTTTTTGCAACATTTTATACATTACTAGTTTTGATTGGTAAAACATCTTTGGGGTACATTACAATGCTGGTTTTCAAACTATATAAGAATGCTAAACCATTTTGCAACAACCAAACTTATAAACCAATCAAAAAGGCTGCACATACATAAGCTAAGATACTGAAGCAATAAAAAAACTGCTAGGCTAGGCTGAATGTAATCTAACGTATTTGAATGTTCAGTGGAAACTATTTAGATTACAATTGATATTCAAATAAAATTGAATATAAATATCATACAAACAAACTGATCCTAGTTAAAATGCAGATTAGGGCGTCACAATTATGTACAATTGAAGTTCAACCCTGTCACTTGTATTACTAAGACTCTACTAGTTTGTCCAATTTTTTAAAAGCAACACTTCATGAAAATAGAAAATCATTACGAAATTGATCAAGAAAAGGTAGGTATCAATCGTTCTAGAAAAAACAATTGAGGAAACTCAGAATTTGAAAGACAATCTGTCTATGTGGGAAAAATATATTCTTATATATTATGATTTGTTCTAATCACAATGCTCTTAAGTAAAGATTATGTTAGTTCTCTCAATTGGTATCAGTACTTCTCAAAACCCTATGGAGTTGTTGTTCTTGCAACATCACATTGAGCAACAAAAAAAAATGGAAACCATACATACTATAATGAATGAATCATAAAATTAAATTTCAAATCACAACTGGTTCAAGTTGCAAGGGAAATAA
The DNA here is from genome assembly GCA_037974835.1 of Cicer judaicum. Classification (NCBI taxonomy): domain Eukaryota; kingdom Viridiplantae; phylum Streptophyta; class Magnoliopsida; order Fabales; family Fabaceae; genus Cicer; species Cicer judaicum. The sequence goes on along the minus strand of JBBPBS010001080.1, from coordinate 2,530,905 downwards.
TGATTCAAGAATCATAAAAATTACGAAAAGACAAATGAAGACAAATACAATATGATTTTGAGAACAAATTAAAAAAGTAAAATCTTATCATAAAAACTGATTTGTAAACAATAGTAGAATAAGAAAATAATAATAAGCAAATGTATCCAACAGTGCAACAACATACATAAAAATAAACAACATGAACCATAATTCATGAATAGGTAATGTTCCCGAATTAATTCCTGCACTTGAATGGACAGTGCAAACATTCATGAATAAACCATGAAGCCACTAGTAATCAAAACAAGCATACAAAAATAAATAACATAAAACAAAAATTTAACATATAAGTTGATGCTAAGTTATTGTAGCAACCGTAACAAAAAAAAAATCCAATAAAACACTAACCATTTATTTGTAGATTCTATAAAGAAATCAATTTGTGGCTGAATAAATCTGCATCAATACCTATAATAATATGATGAAATCAAATGTTAGTATCAAAACCAAACCTTAAACCAAAAGTGAACACAAACGAAAAAGATGGTTAAGGTTATAATTACATTGAGAATGGACTATAGTGAGAGTGAGATATATTTAATTTTCAAATAAAAAAAAAAAAAAAATTTACAAATCAGACAATGTAACGTCGGCCGATCCAATGTTAAAATGGTGACTAAAATAAAAAAAATAAACAAGTGTCTGCCATATTTTACTTAGTGCAGGCTTAAGCCGACACTAATGATTAATAAAAACACAATATATTTAGCATACTAGCGTGCGCTTGACCGACTCTAACTAGTGTTGGAGTCGAGGGCCAACACTAAATATGGCAGCTAAAATGAGTTTTTCTAGTAGTGAAGGAAAATTGTTCATTCAAACTCAGATGTATATCATTGAATATCGGTGAATGAAAGAAAATTAGTGTTTGTTGTGGAACACACAATTATGATTTAGCGGATATTTTAGACGGCCATTCATATTTGGGGCGTTTAAATGCAAATGAGAGAAAAATTGTTAATGAAATGACAAAGTATAAGCTTGCACCAAGATTTATTTTGAATGCTTTGAAACAGAGAAATAAAGATAATCTCACAGTTTCCGCTCAATCATATAAAGCAATGAGTACTTGTCGGTCATCTTTGAAAAGTTCATACGTAGAAGTACAATATCTATTGAAGTTAAAACAAAATGAAAGTTGTGTGTATTGGACAAGAAGACATGAGGATTCATATGTTCTAAGAGACATATTTTAGACATATCCTGATTGTATAAAGTTTTTGAACATATTTTATTTTGTTTCGATATGTGATAGCACATACAAAACAAATAGATATCGACTACCATTGCTTTAATTTGGACAAAAGAATCTTGACTTTTAGTTCAAACACATTTAGATAGAGAGATTAAATCTATATCAATAACTTTATTCCAATGTTTTTGATGATAACGTTGAAACAACGCGAAACTCATTGAAGATTTCTAATTTTGGTGCTCAAGAAAAAAATAAGTGGATGACTATACCAAATTTGGGTTACATGATAGCGACAAGATATAATGTTGTTTTATTGTCATAGTCTCGTCATTTGAATATGGCATTATTCTCTTAATTCATTAATAGCAATTGAATTTGTCAATGAAAATAATTGGATATAGGTAAAATTTATGATTGATAATATTTTTAATAGTAAATTAATAGTTAATATTTTGTTGTTCAGATAAACTAATGTTCAATATTTTATTGTTCTTAGAAATTGAGAGACTTTTGTAGTGATTGTGCAAAGACATGGGAAAAAGCTTATGTATGACGTCTTAAGTATTGGGAACACAAATCTAAAATTTATTAAATCATCTAGTAATTCACTAAATGAAGGTTAGTATATATGTGTGAAGTTTTCAAACCATTGTATTTCCTTAAATGAAGTTGTATGTGTAAAGCTTTTTTTGCCTCTTTTTTGGTATCGAGTTAGAGTTAAACTTTTAATCATTTACTTATAGAATAGAATTGAAGTATTGATGTTTGAAAACTCATATTAGAATATAATTTCATGATACAAACTATTGATAATACAAAATATATTTATCATACATAACACAATCTATTAATGGTCTCCCAAGAACATGCGAATTAGCCAACTTAATATTTCATGAACTTCACCCATTGGATTTACCATCCGTATAGCCCTATGTAAAAGCTCGGATGCTTTACGGTCATGTGTCGAAGACAGATCAACTTGTGCAGAAGATGATGGAACATGTGCAGCAGTAGGTGGATTAACAGGTGGAGTATCAAGGATGATTAAAGAATGTGAAACATTTAAGTACCAGGCGTAATAGTCCGTAGATACCTCACCAAGAAACATCACTAGAGGAGATAGACTCCAAAAGATCGTTATACTCTCATAGTATTTTTCCACTCCCAATGAGGAACGTCATTGCAACCAAATTGTCGAAGACATCGCTACGGTAGATATGTGATAGAAATTTCACCCCAATGAAGGTAGCCGAAGAACATTGACGTTGCTTCAAAATAATGATTAGTTCGGTCACCTTCGTAGGGTGTAAAAAGTACATCCTCAAGCAAAATAGCATTAAGTCTTCGCTTATATGTTTGCAGTCCAATTTCAACAATGTGTTTTGTTGTCCACCCACATGCTCTTGGAATATGCGCAATAATCGTTCCACTATCGCTCTGCTTACATATGTTAGGATAATGCTCATAAATCTAGCACTGTACTAAAATAAAAGATAATTTAGTAGATTAAAAATACAACTTAATAAATGAATAACACAATTTATTATTAATCATAGACATATAATAAGGTCATATATCCTCCCAACTGTCTAGTGTCATGAACAACTCTATCTCTCAGGTTGTCATATAACACAACTAATGCAACAATATCTCATGCATAGTCCCGACAAATGATCTAAAATAATGAACAAACTAATATATTTCACCTCCACACGAGTGTGAGCCTCGCTGGCGAAAATAGTGTTTCCAATTGAATGCAAGAGGTACGTTCTAGCAACACACTCAAACATGTTAGTTTGAATGTGATGTTTATATAAATCATGCAACCACTGTAGTCTATATTGTGCTTATTTCTTATAATTTATCTTAGCAACTTCATCCTCTAAGGTTGCTCCCAATAGCTCATGTGTAACAATCACAACCTTATTAGTGTTCATATTTATTGGTGCATCTAAGAACTTACCATAAGGAGGAATGTGAAGAACAGTCATGACGCCGTCCATTGTGATCGTCATCTCTCCAAATGACATATGAAACAAGTTGGTCTCTTTATGCCATCTTTCTACAAATGCATATATGAGACCAACATCAACCATCGTCAAATAAACTGAAGACAAATGTACCAACCTAGATTCTTGAATCTAATGTTGTACAATATCTGGTATATGTACGTCAACAAACTTCTTCTATTTCAAACTATGTGTGATCACCTTCAACGAACCACGATCCTACGAGTAATTAAAAAATATAACAATAAAATCATGTACTAAATTTCATTACAAAAATATACTAAGTATAATATATACTTATTCTTAATTAACAACATAATTAATTAAAACCTTTTCTTCCCATATTATACGAGTCACGTGGTGTTCATATTGTTTCAACACCAATGTCACCAATGGCCCTAAAGGGAATCTGGGCTGTTGAACCTGCTCTTCGATGTACTGCTCCTAAACTTTCTCGTAATCCATTTGTTCAGGCTCATGAACATCATTACCAAGGTCATGAGACCTAAAACCATGTGTATGACGATGCTGAGGAGGTGGATGGTTTGCTTCATTCATTTGTTGATATGATGTTGTGGGTGGAACTTTATCGGGTACATCACCTCTATCGCCTCTGTTGCTGGGGATAGTATGAATAATTTATCTCACTACAAGAAATGATGGATTTTGTAAGGGCCAAAATTCCTCACAAGGGGCAAATAGCAGCCACAAAGGTGGATTTTGTGACGGCTTTTAGCAGTCACAAAGAAGCTGGTCACAAAATTTTGTGAGGGCTTTTGCAGCCACAAAGTGCCTGAAACAGGGCATTTGTGAGGGCTTTTACAGCCACAAAAGGCAGACATTTGTGAGGGCTTTTGCAGCCAAAAAAGTCTGCCTTTGTGAGGGCATAGGCCACCACAAAAGACGGACTGAATTTTTCTGATTGGACCTTTGTGAGGGTCCAGGCCGCCACAAATGCCATCCTGATTAAAAAATAATATATTTTGTGAGGGCTTAGGTCGCCACAAAATAATACGTATTTAATAAATTAATTTTTAAATTCAAAATTAATAGTTTTATATAATATTATATATAATTAATTAATATAAATATAATATTAAAATTATAATTATAATTAAATTAAAATTAAAATTAAATTTAAAATATAATGTAATTATAAATTAAATTTAATATATAATAAACTAATCTTAATTTAAATAAAAATTTAAAATAAAATATTGAAATTAAAATTAAAGATTAATAATTAAATTAAAGATTAATTTAAATAATAAAATACTAATAATAAAATATTTAAATTAATAACAAAATATTTAAATTATTAATAATAAAATATTTAAATATTTAAATATTTAAATTAATAATTATAATTATAATTAAACATTAATTTAAATTATAAATAAATTAAAATTAAAATTAAAATTTATACTTACCAAATTTAAATGAAGCTTAAGAGTAATTTTGTGTAGAGAGAAGGAGGAGAGAATAGTTAGAATAAGGTTTTAGAGAGAAGTTGGATGTGAAAAAATGAGAGAAAAATATATATAGTGTTACCTTGAGCATTTGTGGCGGCCAAAGCAGCCACAAAGTCCACGTAGGTTTAAAATTTTGTGGCGGCCTTTGCAGCCACAAAGTCCACGTGCGCATTCCTTTGTGGCGGCTTTTGCAGCCACAAATGCCACTGGTCACGTTAGTCCTTTGTAATGGATTTGGCCCTCACAAATTGATTTTTTGTGGCTGTAAAAGCCCTCACAAAATCCTTAAATATTTAACTAGATTTTGTAGCTGCCTAAGCCCTCACAAAATCACAATGTTGTGATTTTGTGAGGGCCTAGGCAGCCACAAAATTCAGTTAAATATTTAAAAATTTGTGAGGGCTTTTTCAGCCACAAATAAAGACCAATTTCAATTTTGGTAATTACAAAATAGTGTTTTTCTTGTAGTGTCTGTTCGCACATCTTGTTCTAAGCACATACACCATAAAATTAAGTTAACATATTAATCATCATATCAATAATTTAAATAAAAATTTAAATTTTTTCAAACATTTCGAATGTTTCAAAACCTTCAAATGTTTGAAAGTTTTTCATATTTCAAAAGTTTCATATTGTTTGGAAGTTTTGAAATTCCTATCTTTATCCTACTTCGAGCATTTCAGATTGTTCGAATGATTCAAAATTCCTGAAAATTTCTCATTTTGAAAGTTTAAACTCCTTAGAAAATTTTGAAATATTTAAATTTTTTTAAAAATTACATTTCTGAAGTTTAAAACATTAAAAAAAAACTTGTTGGTTTCATAAATTTAGAAAGATTTGAAATTGGTAAGTATTTATTAAATTTTCGAAAGAGTGAATAAAAAGTGGTAGGTAAACAAATTTTAAATTTTTATATATAATTAGAAGGAAAAAAAATTATATTTTCACTTATATTAGATAAGTAGAAGGGGGGTGACAAGTAGAAAACATGTTATAGTCTTTTGGACTCGTGTTCAATTATACTACGCGCCCATCTCGTTGTAGTCACATTAAGTTGTCAAACAATTAAACATCATTCGCCCGCCCTTTTATGCATTCAACTGTCAGTAAATATGCATCAGTCGATTTTAATTATGTTGATGCAAATATACTCAAACTTCAAGTGTCCAATATATGATCCAACGAACCACTTTCTGGTGTTAACACAACTTTAAAAGCACCTAAATCATGACTCAATATGTAATTTATTTGGATGATACTCAAAAAATTCTTTGGAATGTGTAATTACCAAAAAAATCGTATGACTTCTTATAATTTAATATAAGAGGAATATGATATAATGGTAAATGAAACTTGTCCAACAATAAAATGAGAATGAAAAAGTGTAAATACCAAACTTGGTTTGAATAACAAACTTAAGGAGGGCACTAAAAATGAAGTCTAAGTCTATGTTTGGTTAGAGAAGATGTTTCGGGTCAATGGGCTCCAAAGGCTCGTGTTTTTTTATGGTCATTAGATACCATTTGTATTGATTTTTATTTTAAGAAATTGAAGACCTGGGTTTTGTTTTTCTTTTCTATGTAAACTTAAACTTTAAAAATTATATTAAGATAAGTTTTAAATATAGAATGATGTTATATTAAATTAAATAATTTAGAGTAAGTTTAAACTTCTTATTTAAATTTAGTAATTAATAGGGCATTAAAAAATTCTAATACAATATCCATTAAATTCTTTTTTAATAATTTATAAATGATTAAATTTAATAATGCTACATAGAAATGTTATCTAATTTTAACTACACATATTATAACTCATTTTGGTAATTGTACATTGAAAATCAAAATTGTACATTGAAAATCAATTTTGATGTAGACTATTCAAACAAAATGAATCGACAAGAATCACTTTCATCTTAATATATTCAAATATAAATTAGTTTATGTTTAATTCACTTTCAACTAAAATCAATTACATCAAATTACATCAAAATCAATTTTCATCACCACCAAACCATATGCAAGCTTAAGTCCGTTCCTAAATAAAAAAGTACTTTTTCTCTAAATGTACTTTATCAACTTCAAATTTATCAACCTTTCATTCTCTCAACGTAAAATACAATTTTTTTATATTAACTCCACTTTTTAAATATAAGATTATTTTAAGATTATTCTTTGTCTTTTTTATAAGATTTCTTTTAAATTTTTAAGTGCATTAATTATTTCTTTAAGGACTTATCCTTAATCATGTTACAATTTTTTCTCTACAATCTATTTATCTCTTCAAAGATAAACTAATAAAACATTTCAAATTGCAAATAAATATAATACCACAATCAACTTACTTAATTCATATAATTTAATTAGTAAGATTTTATATATAAGGACAGAAGTAATATTACTTAACAGTGATATTTTTTATCTCAATAAAAAAGATTGTATTATCAGCTTCTTTTAGTTATAAAATTAATTAAGCCTCCAAACTATTTTTCCCACTAAAATGCATGAGTAAATTTATAATTATCCTAATTTATCTACCATTTAAATCGGTGATTTACTCTCTCAAGTTTACATTTTTATATTATTCTCTTATTGTCATCAAATCACAAGACACCCTTTAAAATCACCTAGATGGATGACCTATTTACTCAATATAAAATTTTGTATTGTTGTGTCATTTTTACAATGTCTTTAATTTTTACTACAATATATATATGGATCAAACATATAATAAAATTATTTATTTTATTATTATTTTATTTTATATCATATAATGTGTTTATCATATTCGACTAATAAAATATCTTTTAAACATTATTTGGGGATCTTTAGTGTCATTGTCCATTTGTTGTTTAAAGTTACAATGTGAATCAAATTTTCCTGGAATCGGAAAAGGGCTAACAAAGCAAAAATCAGAGGGGTTATTCAATTTGGCATCACATAATGGATTATGCATGGTGCTTTAAATAATCCATGAATCATTTTCATTTCATGTGTCAATACATTGTTTTAGCCCTTCATTTGAAATATTTCTATATATGTTCCACATATATTTGAGTATGATCTCTTCTTATCTTGCTTCATATTTTTTGTTCTCTATGACTTATCATTTAAGCAAAGGGAAGAGTGTATAGAGCATGAGCTTACAGCTGAGTTACCTCTCCCGACATTTCTCTTAATAATTTGTCTCATAGTTAATACTGAATATAAGAAAAATAACTTACATTTTTTAGTCTAAAATATAAGTAATAAATTTATTTTATCTACAAAAATGATTTAAAAATAACTTACATTATATAATCAATGTCTATCCAAAAATACCTTCATTTATTTTATCTACAAAAATAATATAAGTTTTATTTTTCAATGATTTTTTTATTACTTATATTTCGTATGAAATTAAAGAGAATAATTACATTAATTTAACTAAATGTTTTAATAAATGAAATTAATTATTTTTAATGTAATTAATCAAAACCGAGGGAGTACAACATATTTTCTTAGAATCTAAGAAAAAAAGAAGAAACAAACAAGTATACGAAACACTGCCTCAATTGATTTCTTCTTCTCTAAGTATTATAATTACAACAAACAACGTGGTAGCTTTATATTAAAATTGAAGCCGAACCAAATCACCCTTACAAGCTTCTTCTTGTAATTCTTTAAAATTTGAAGTCTCCAGAATCACTTTTGTGAAGGTTTAATTACTAATTAATTTCCACTACTAGCTTCCACTGCCTCCCACAGGTTTCTTTCTATTTTTTTCACCTTATTGTAATCTAAGGTTTTGGTCGGAATTATCTGAATATGTTTACGATTTCGGTTTTTGTGCTAATTTCGAAACTAATTATTTTTTTAATAAAATTTATGAGCATTTCTTTAATTAAGAATTTTATATTTAAAATAAAATTTTAAAAAATTATAGATTTAAGAAAATCATGAGTAGTTATGAATATTTTAAATTAAGAACAATATCTAAAGTATTTAAAGAAATCTACCTATATTTTTTAGACTCAAACATATATTTTAATTAAGCTCCTCATGTAATATTGTGTGTTTTACAGTTTTATTGAGATTGAACTTGCTCATGCTATGTACAAATTTAACGTGTATTGTGAATTGAGTTGTATAAGACTATGGTTAGAAACAAGTAATAGATAGATGGATTGGGAGACAGTAAATACGTTTGCAAAGGAAAATCGTAATAAATAAGTTAGCAAGTTGATAAATAAAAGTAGATAAGTAACATATTGAATTTTAAATGTTTGATCAAAATTAATAGTTTTTTTGTTGTTGTAAGATTGATAAAATTAATAGTTGAAATAACTAATAGAAATAAAATGACATAATAGAATGAAATTTGTAGTAGTAATATTTAATTTTTGAATGTAGATACTCTAAAGTGTAAAATGAGAAAATAAAGGGTAGCTATTCTAATAAATTCATGATTGATTGTAATATACTTATAATATCTATATTTAATTTGTTATTGAAGAATTGTGATTATCTATTTTACTCTTTAAATGAATTGTTCACAATAGAAGAGCTGGATCCTTAATTTCATTAGAAGGAAAATAAAAAACAACATATAAATAATACACTATAAAATTTAAATATTTTTATAATTTCCATCCTTAGTCTCTTTTAATAAATATTTTTCTTTTTAATTTCAAATAATTAATAATATCTAAATAAATGCTATAAACAAGTGAAAAATGCTATTAGCCGGTGAAGTTAAGAATAATCATTGCCAAATAGTTTTAATTTAGTTAAAAATCAATAAATTATCTATTTTAAGTTAGCGATTTGAGATTACCAAAGCACAAACTAGCTTCTTAAATTCTACCGCATAACTGAATAAAATGTACACTTTTTCTGTTTACCTAATTACTTATTATTAGTTATTAGAGGATTCTATAGTTGTAAATCATATGCATTTGAAAAATAAAGATTATAAGACTCTTTAATTAATTAAAGAGCATAAGAATCGAAAGGTAGATTGAACAAGATAATATTTAAATTATATAATGCATGGTCCTAACTATAAAGCTAATTGTGCTAACTAACTTCTTAACCTCCTAAACAACTTACTAAACTAACTAACAAATGTATCCAAACAATAGCATCATGTAATTATAGTCCCCTCAAAGTTGAATCAAAGAAACACAATGTAGCATGGGCCAAAAAAACTAATTAAACAATTCAAAACACCAAGAAACCCAAATTTGTTAAGGGGTGTCTCTCTTCATCATTGTTTGAAGGTAAATTGCATAAGACACTGAAAGTAACATTGTAATTCATAATATGTGAATAGTCTTATTTATAGACCTAATTGGACTAACTAACTTAAGTTTCTAACAAACTTACAAACCTAACTAACTAGCTAGTCTATCATCACAATAGCATTGTGTAACAATTATATATATGCACATTTGTTAAAGAAATTGGTCTATCGTTTAACTAAATACAATTAACTATAAGTGATAACCATCTAAATTATGTTAACCATTTAACTTGATGTCAAATTTGTGTGTCAAAATATTTTTTTTAAGGTTATTGTGTATAATAATATTATATATAAATGTACAATATGTTTAGATTGACTGTATATGTTTACTATATGCCACCATTTTTATATATAAATGTAAAATATGTTTAATTTCAATTGCAGGAGCTAAGTTATATATATATAGTGAAACTTTTCTTAATTTAGCTCATCTCTCAAGCCAATAATATGTCATCAAAAAGAGGTTCATTATCAAGGAGGAAGGTTCCATTGCTCAAGCTTTTCTCATTTGCTGATTTCTATGATTATGTGTTGATGGCCGTTGGATCTGTTGGTGCATGCATTCATGGTGCCTCTGTTCCTGTTTTCTTTATCTTCTTTGGAAAAATTATTAATGTTATTGCCTTGGTTTACCTTTATCCCAAAGAAGCTTCTCACCAAGTTGCCAAGGTTTGTTTTTTATTTCTTCTTATAATAATAAGTTAAGAAGAACTTTTGTGTGTTGTGTGATTGTGTTATTTTCCCATGCATTTTCCACTTGGGGACCATGTTAATCTTTTTTACCCAAATATGGGGTAATGATTTTGTACAAAAAAGTACCATGGATAATAGAATAAATGAAATAATAAACATTGTAATTAAACAAGAGTATAATAAATATATGATGTTGTCAAAACAATAAGAGTATTCACTAACAAAAAGATAAAATAACGACTATGATATATCTACATTATGAACATTTATCTACATTATTACTAATTATGTAAAATTCTTTAATTATTTTTATATTATCGATTAATTTATATTTTACAATTTTTAGGATGATCTTATATTTTTGGTGATATAGAATAATCTTTTCTATGTTTAGTTTCTGTTTTAAATATTTATATTTTTTGTAATTTAAATTTCCATTTATATTAAACTTAACAAAATAATTTAGCTCAAGTGGTTAATAAATTTCAATTAAAGACGAATTGTTCTCGTTAATAAATTTCAATTAAAGACGAATTGTTCGAGAGAATCTAAGTTTTAATTCTGACTGAAATCATTGTTGGTCATACTTTAATTTACTTATTTATTGGCTAAACTTTGGATTATTAACGCCTTGTTCTCTAGAAAATGACGATTAAAAATAAAATTTAAACTAACTTTAGTATTAATTTTAGTTCTTATATATTTCAATGTTTTTTCATAAGTTCAATTTGTTCAACCATATAAAATAACAAAATTATATCCTTGGAGATAATTTTAATATAGATTTCTAAAGTTGTTTTAAAAATTTGAGAACTAGCGTGTTAACGAGATATTCTTTTTAAACATTATGATTCTTAATTTAAGTTATTGATAAGAGAGAAATATAAATTAATAAATTAAATGATATTGATATAAGATAAAAAAAAATTTGACTAATTTTGATAATAGAGAGAGTTAATTACATCAAGAGTTGCAAAGATTTATATAATCAATTAAATAAAAAAAATTATCTAATATAAAATAACTAATTAGTATAACCAACTTAACTAATTTCTAGCCTTAAATAATTAATATGCATGCTTTATTCTTCAGTTATATATATGGAATTTTTATTAATTAAATTTAATTTTAATATTATGTCTGTTTGCGTTTTGTGCAGTATTCATTGGATTTTTTGTATCTAAGTATATTAATATTGTTTTCATCATGGGCAGGTATGAATATATTTTAAGACTTTGACTCTAGTAACAATATATGATTAATGTTGATTTATAAATTTAGTACATTTTACCGTGGTGGGTGGCAATGTTGATTTAATCAATAGAGGTAGCTTGTTGGATGCATACTGGAGAACGTCAAGCAGCAAAGATGAGAATGGCATATTTAAGATCAATGTTGAATCAAGATATAAGTCTTTTTGATACTGAGGTTTCAACTGGAGAGGTTGTTTCTTCTATTACAAGTGACATCTTAATTGTTCAAGAAGCATTATCTGAGAAGGTATATATATATATGCATGAATGAAGACAATGTTTGTTAATTTGTTGAATAAAAGATGTATTGATTGATTTACAGGTTGGAAACTTTATGCACTATATAAGTAGATTTTTAGCAGGATTTATAATCGGTTTTATAAGAGTGTGGCAGATAAGTTCAGTGACACTTGCAATTGTTCCTTTGATTGCTATTGCTGGAGGCCTTTATGCCTATGTCACAATTGGTCTTGTTGCAAAAGTTCGTAAATCATATGTCAGGGCTGGTGAAATCGCTAAAGAAGTAAGTTTCCCTTTATATTTTAAAAAGTTATTTTCACTTTATAATTTTAAAAAATCATTTTTGTAATAACTTATTTAAAATAATAGGAGTTGTTTTTTGCTTATATTACTGTTTAAACAAACTAGTTTTGACATTTAATAATTTAAATATTCATTATTAAAAATTTTAATATGATAAAAATTATTTTTAAAAAAAATATCTCTCAACTTTTTTATGTTGACACATCACATTATATAATACTAATTTTGCCACATCATTTGATAGTATGATGTGACACTTCTAGAATTTATTTATTTTTTATTTTTGATTCCACTAATTTTTTATCTATATCTTTATAATTAAAAAAACTAACAATTAAAAAAAAAAAAATTTATTACAAACTTAATTTAATTGTCATTTACTTTTTTTAATTCATTG
>JBBPBS010001080.1:2450854-2517838 GCA_037974835.1 Cicer judaicum | reverse complement strand
TAATTATTATATAAAAACTAATACTTATAGATATATATCTCAAATCAATGCTTATAAAATATATATTATTTTTTTTTATAGAAATAAAGTATTCTATAATGATTGAATTTTTAAAACAAAATACATACAAACAATTATTCATCTTTTTTTAATTATTTTTAGAGTGAAAATCACTTATATTTTATTTTAATATTTTCAATTACGCACAAAAACAATCACTTATATTTTTAATCATATATTTTAGAATAAAAATCGTTCATTTATTATAAACTTTTTAATTATTTTCTTTCCATTTATTCTTTTGTTATACAACCATTATTCTTATTAATTAAAAAACTTATACATATTAAAACTTTTTTCTGATCAAATTAACATGTTTATACTTCAAAAATATCACTTTTAAATTTTTTAGGAATTTACAGTTAAATTTTTTTATAAATTACACCCACGAAGCGCCGGTTATATTCTAGTTTGTATTAATTTTGTGCTTATGACTAAAGTTTGTTTATGCAAAGACCTATTACTAAATAATTATTATACTCTTTGGTGGATATAATAAGGCTATAGGAAATGTAAGAACTGTACAAGCATTTGGAGGAGAGGAAAGAGCAGTGATATCATACAAAGTAGCTTTGAGGAACACATATAAGAATGGTCGAAAAGCAGGTTTAGCAAAGGGCCTAGGATTAGGCTCTATGCATTGTGTCCTTTTTCTATCATGGGCTCTTCTTGTTTGGTTCACCAGCATTATTGTTCACAAAAACATTGCCAATGGTGGACTGGCTTTCACTACTATGCTCAATGTCGTCATTTCTGGCCTGTAAGCCTTTTTTTGTATGCTCTTTGTTACAAGATTAAAGTTAGCATGCATTTCTTTGTGTACATATCATTTTTCTAACTCATTATCAATAATCTTTTGCTTCTCACTTCTCAGGTCACTTGGACAGGCAGCACCAGACATTTCTGCATTTATCAGAGCAAAGGCAGCAGCTTATCCCATTTTTGAGATGATAAAGAGGGACACAGTTAGCAAAAACAGCTCAAAAATCGGTCGGAAATTAATTAAACTAGATGGTCACATTCAACTTATCAATGTTTGTTTCAGTTATCCATCTCGCCCCGATGTTGTTATCTTCAACAATCTTAGTCTTGATATTCCTTCAGGTAAAGTTTTGGCTCTTGTAGGAGGGAGTGGTTCAGGAAAAAGCACAATTATATCATTGATTGAACGTTTTTATGAACCACTTTCTGGTCAAATTCTATTGGATAGGAATGATATAAAAGAACTTGATATAAAATGGCTAAGACATCAAATTGGACTAGTTAATCAAGAGCCTGCACTTTTTGCTACTAGCATAAGGGAGAATATATTGTATGGTAAAAATGATGCAACAGTTGAAGAACTAAATAGTGCTTTGGAACTTTCTGATGCCATGTCTTTCATCAACAATCTTCCTGATGGATTAGATACTCAGGTAATAATGCATCTACTACATTTTAACATAAGTTTCTTAATTTCTTAATCATGTGTGAAAAGTAGTTTGCGATTGCTATTGTGGAAGTGTGTCAAGGTTTTTGATGTCTTGCGTCCATATCATTATCCTAGTTATGATTATATGAGTTATATTTGGCCGCTATTTAAAACCCTGGTCATGTGTGAGATGTCATGTTTCCAACAATTATTTTATTGGCCCCTGTCTAAACAAGCATGGTTCTAAATTGTTGTTGCAATAGCAGTTATAGTTACGCTGCAAACATTGATATCGGAGTAAATTGTAGCCAAATGTGGCATGATCAGCCACAACTATAGTTTTTATACTATTGTACAGACCTCAAAAAATTTATATTTGACTACAATTGCAGTTGCCGACTGCAACGTAGAACTATGAGGACAAGTGAACATCAAAACTATACACAATATTGTGGCTAACAAGTGTGTATTTTACATAAAAAGTTATGAAAAATAGGTTTCATAGTTCAAAACATAAATTTTAATCGATGATTTTACTTCATAAGTTAATACTAAATTTATTTTGCAGGTTGGTGAAAGAGGGATACAATTATCAGGGGGACAAAAACAAAGGATCGCGATATCTCGTGCTATAGTTAAGAATCCATCAATCCTTTTACTAGATGAAGCAACTAGTGCTCTTGATGCAGAGTCTGAGAAATGTGTACAAGAGGCTCTTGATCGTGTTATGATTGGTAGAACAACTGTGATAGTTGCACATAGACTTTCTACCATTAGGAATGCAGATATTATAGTTGTTGTTGAAGGAGGGAATGTTGTGGAAATTGGAAATCATGTGGAGCTTATTTCCAATCCAAATAGTGTTTATGCATCTCTTGTTCAAGGTCACCCTTCTCCAGATCCTTGTATAGGACAATCGTCAAGGTGCTTCATTCTCATCCATAATTGCAACTAACATGATAGTTTTAAATTGCAGTCTGCAATTGTAGTCTGCAGTTACAACCACAATATAAAGATTTGAGAGATCTCTGCTTCGGCCGCATTTGTCCTCATTTTGCCGTAATATCAATGTTTAATGCGTACAAACACAACCACATTTTTCTTAAATCAAAGTTGTAATTGCATCATGGTTCTTGATATAGAGCAGAATCGTCGTCAAATATGGCTGATATGATCCAAATTGCAGTCACGGCCTTACTAAAATTACTGCACCTTATCAATATATGGTATTTAAACATAGTTAATGCAAAATAATGAAACTTAATGCAATAAATCATTTCTATTTATAAGAAGGTCCACAACTTGCATTTGCATTTGAAACACACTGATTTCATAACTCATATTTATCTCTCTTATTTACATTTCAATAAATTCCAATACTCCATTTTAGGCATGAATGGTTATTGAAAAATGTGATGTTTATTAATTTAACACCTATGAATGTTCAAGTGAATAACATATGTTATGATATAGTAAATTCAAGCTTATATATATGGTATAACACTCATATATACATATATTTTTAATTGTAGCATAAAGAACTCAGTAGAAATATCCAATATAGCAACTATTGGTAGTAGTTTTCGTTCTGATATAGAATCTACTAGCCATGCATATGGTGATGGAGCAAGAAGTGTTGAAAAATCAAAGCATGTCTCACTAACAAGATTATATTCCATGATTGGTCCTTATTGGTCTTATGGAGTATTTGGAACATTATCTGCTTTCATTACTGGTGCTCTTATGCCACTTTTTGCTCTTGGAATCTCTCATGCTCTTGTTTCTTATTATATGGACTGGCATAACACACAACATGAAGTGAAAAAAATTGCTTTTCTTTTCTGCGGAGCAGCAATTATAGCTATCACTGCGTATTCCATTGAACATCTTTCTTTTGGAATCATGGGAGAGAGACTTACACTTCGTGTCAGGGAAATTATGTTTTCTGGTAATTATGTTTAACTTGTTATTAATTACACTTGTGTGTTTGTTATCTTATGACATGTTTCATTTTATATTTTGGACAGCTGATTTTTTATCATAACTACAGTGGACTGTTACTTAAAAATGTTTGAAATTCTAATTTGGCAAGTGTCACTTTTTGAAGAAAAAACTCATTGTCCTCTTTATCATCATGATTAAGCCGGTGTTTTGATTGATTCTTGTTCAACAAAAGAAAGAAAAAACGACCGTGTGTCATAAAATTAATTTATATTCGTTTTTTAGTCTCATTAATCATGTCATCATCTCAACAGTGAGTATGAGGAGTGTTGTAAAGTTTTACTTTCAAGGAGCATTGTAGATCCATGTTAAAATTTCAAATGATTTAAGTATGAGTTCACCGTGAACACACCTGTTTTATAAACGGACAATTTATTTAACATTTTCAAGTATTGAAATAAGAGAAATGCTAAGTGTTACGAGAAGGAAGTGGAAGGTGGCACGTATTGTTTTGTACTTTTTCGTGCAAAAATCTTGTGTTAATTAGTATTCTATTTGAATTAACTAATAAAGATCCATTTTATTGAACATTACATTTTCATGTAATGAATTTGGTTATAAAGATGCATTATGCTCTTGCAAGTGTTCATCAACACATTGTTTTATTGATTCTAAATTATAGAGCTTGATGATTTCTCTTGATGATCTTTAACTTAATTTCATATATTTACGTAACATGCAGCTATTTTGAAGAATGAAATCAGTTGGTTTGATGATACAAGAAACACAAGTTCTATGCTTTCATCACGTTTAGAGACTGATGCTACTTTGTTAAAAACTATAGTGGTTGACCGTTCTACAATTCTCATGCAGAATGTTGGTTTAGTTGTTACTTCATTTATTATTGCTTTCATTTTAAATTGGAGGATAACACTTGTTGTCTTGGCCACATATCCTTTGATAATTAGTGGTCACATTAGTGAGGTGATTTCCTCTTTCACATCATTTCAACATCAAGATATTAGAAAATGAGTTAAATATACTTTTAAACCTTATAATTATCTCTAATTTTGTTTTAAGTTTCTGGACCAACTTTTCAGTCCCTACAAATTACAAAATTGCATGTCTTTAGTTTCAAACTTTGTAATTTGTTGGGTCTAAAAAGAGCAAATAAGGACTTCAAACAATAAATGAAACTTTATAGGGATTAAAAACATATTTAACCTTTAAAAAATTCTTTTTTTTTTGTTGGTCTTACTAGCTTCCTGGCATGATTTATTTCAGAAACTTTTCATGCAAGGCTTTGGTGGCAACCTAAGCAAAGCATATCTAAAAGCAAACATGTTGGCTGGGGAGGCAATCAGTAATATAAGGACAGTGGCTGCATTTTGTGCAGAAGAAAAAGTTATTGACCTTTATGTTGATGAGCTTGTTGAGCCTTCTAAGCGTTCATTCAAAAGAGGCCAAATTGCTGGCATATTTTATGGCATTTCACAATTCTTTATTTTCTCATCGTATGGCCTAGCCTTGTGGTACAAGTCCTACCTTCCTTGTCCATTTACTATCTTAACGGATAAATGATTTCAATTCAGTTTGCAGTCGCAATTGCAGTTAGGCTGTAAACTTTTATACAGCAATTGCAATTGCAAACTGCAACTCAAAAATACGAATAAATGTCAAGTCCAGCAAAGGTTGCATTTTTACCGAGTGGTATATATGTTTTGCAGGTATGGATCAGTCTTGATTCAAAAAGAGCTTTCTGGCTTTAAATCAATCATGAAGTCATTCATGGTTTTAATAGTAACAGCATTGGCTATGGGGGAGACTTTGGCACTAGCACCAGACCTTTTGAAAGGGAATCAAATGGTTTCATCAATTTTTGAAGTGATAGACAGAAAATCAGGAATAATACATGGTGTTGGAGTAGAGTTGAAGACAGTGGAAGGAACAATTAAGCTAAGAAGGATCAATTTTAGCTATCCTTCAAGACCAAACATTGTTATTTTTAATGATTTCAATCTAACAGTGCCTTCAGGGAAGAGTTTTGCCTTGGTAGGACATAGTGGTTCTGGTAAAAGCTCAATAATATCCCTTATACTTAGATTCTATGATCCAACATCTGGGAAGGTGATGATTGATGGTAATGTACTTTAACAACTTATGCCTTAACTTCTTTTATTCCATCATTAGTACATGATAAATATACCAATCTAGGATAATTTTTCAATAAGTAAAATGCTCAAGGTTAGACATGTGTGTAAAATGTCAATTAGCTACTAGTCACCATCATGGTTCTAAATTGCAGTCGCAAATGCGGTTACACTGTGACCTTGATATTGCAGAAAAATGAGGATATATACAACCAATGGGCCACAAATATGGTTGTGATGTCATTGTAGAGATCTCTAAAATCTTTATATTGTCGCAATTGTTGTTGCAGTCTGTAATTTAGAACTATGATGCCATAAATGTGATATTCATTTATCAATGACTCATCAAATGCTTACAGGAAAAGACATCAAGGAGATTAACTTGAAATCCCTAAGGAAGCATATTGGTCTAGTGCAACAAGAACCAGCTCTTTTCGCAACAACAATTTTCAAAAACATTCTATATGGAAAAGAAGAAGCCTCTGAATCCGAAGTGATTGAAGCAGCTAAACTAGCCAATGCTCATAATTTCATCAGTGCTCTTCCTCAAGGGTACTCAACCAAAACAGGTGAGAGAGGAGTTCAACTATCTGGTGGCCAAAAACAAAGGGTAGCCATTGCAAGAGCTATTCTAAGAAACCCCAAAATATTACTGTTGGATGAAGCCACAAGTGCACTAGATGTAGAATCTGAGAGTATTGTGCAGCAAGCTCTAGACAAGTTGATGCAAAACAGAACAACAATTATAGTGGCACATAGGCTATCCACAATAAAAAATGCAGATCAAATATCTGTTTTGCAAGATGGAAAGATTATTGAGCAAGGCACTCATTCAAGTCTTTTAGAGAACACAGATGGAGCTTATTTCAAATTAGCTAGCCTACAACAACACCTACATGTACAAGAGCATAATTGGTGAAATAGAAAAATAATCAGCACTTTTTTAATACTTGCTACCACACATTTTAATACTCTGACCTTTATTATAAGCTCATTTTGCATGATATACAGTTGCTATGCATGATGTTGATTTAACAATAGGTTGCTCCAATTGCTTAGAAAAGTGAGCAAACTATAGATCGTGTGTATCCAATTAATGCCATAATTAGATGTTTTGTGAAGAGACAACTTTGAGTGTGCATTAAAAAACTGAGGTGAGGTAACATAATTTAGGTACCTTAAAAAGAGAAAGAACTTTAAGTGCATATTCAAAAGTAATTTATAAAAATGCGAGTTAATAATAGATTCTTAAAGTGACTTAAAAGATGGTCAATAAATACGTGGAGAGACTACGAATGAGTCAATGATACAAATGGTAATTTAGATAATTACAAAAATAATATTTTGCATTTTTAGCGAAAAAGTTTGGCAACTAACCTAGCATTATACAGTATATACTAAGATTAAAATATGTTGAAGAGTGTACAAAGCGAACAAAATCAAATGCCCTTGGTAATTTTGAAGGAAAAATGTTTTTGGTGACTGCTAATTAACATGGCCAATTAAGTGTTGTCTTGAACATTTTTCTTATCCACATTAGCTTTTTTTCACAAACTTACAAGACAACATGGCACTCACCAACCACCGCTTTACCCAAAATATAAGCCCTGGAAATGCTTTTTCTGTTTTTGGTACAAGATTTTCTATCATAAATAAATAAAATCTAACATAAGCATCTTCTTGACTTCTTTTGCTATAAATTTTAAATCAACTTATATACCTCACTAGTAAATGCATCATAAACTTCAGAATAAATCAAATCTGCATAAATCCTGAATGCCATTTACCATTTCAAGAAGAAAAAAATTGCTTATCATTTAAAGAACACTCCAAACCCGTCTCTCGATCATTTTCTTAATTGATTTGTTGATAAAATTTAAATTTAAATAAACAAACATTTAGGAAACAAGTACCTGAGCTATTCAAGACAGGAATTTCAATCTAGCTTTTAAACAACTACTACTATAGGGTTTACAAAACTAGTAATATAAAACATTAGAAAAAAATTGGCAGTGAAATTTGCACCAATCAAATTCAGTAGACTAATGTGCTTATATAAATATAAAATAAATTCCAACCAACTTCAAATTTTCAAAATGAGGTCCAAATAAACTGTCAGCGTTGGAGGAAGGTCTGATTAAAAAATTAACAAGGACAATCTGATGCAATAAAACTCTTCCATGGCAGGGTTCATCAAGGAAATCAAATCCATTACAAATCCCTTACTACCATACACAGCCTTACCATGCGTTTTGCAACAGACTAGTTTCAAGGCAACACTGCACATAAAGATCTGTGTTTTCCGATTTCCTACCAAACATACCAATATAACTTTATCTTAATATAAGCATTACAGTGGAGTACCACTTATACAGGACACTTGGCAAAATCTCCAAAATCAGTGAGAGAAAAGTCTTGTGATTCACATATTTGGATTAGGATTAGACTTCAAGAATCGAAAACATAAATATGCAACAAACAGGTCTAATTAATATCCCATGCATCATTATTTGATCATTATCATTCCATGCTAGTAAGTGTCAGCCTTGTAAAAAAGCCATTAGTTAACACTGTCAAATATTATTGGGCAAAACATGAGACAAACCCGGGCTATAAATTCTTCACACACAAGACATACCTTCTAATGCAGAGCATGTATTAGCATTTTTTTGGAGAAATAACAAAGGAAATGTTAAAATCTCGTGGCAGCACATATTAACTGTAATGATCAGCTGACAACAGCATATACGATCCAAATTAAGGCACACAAATGTTTTGACCAAAATACAAAGAAAGAAGTTAGAACTGCATTACTGCAAATAACACTTCTGCAGAAGCCAAATATGATTATTTGAGTACCATAAAAATGAAGATATGAAATATACAAGGGGCTATATAAATAAGGTCAAAACACACGAAGATCAGTTAGTAAATTCAATATCAATGCAATCATTGGGCATACAAATATGAAGCATTTGGAATCCAAACCAAAATGACTGTTTTGTATGAGTTTTCTAGTTTCTTATATAATTGCTTTTGTTAGTGAATGTGTCAAGGTGCTCATAATCAAATAATAAGTAGCATGGGTGCATTCGTAATAATCCATAATCCCATAAAAAATATGTGCATGAGCTTCCGTCAATACAAAAACACTAATTATGCTCATAATTACAATGATTGAGTGAAATCATAAATCACATGTGAATATTAAGTATCTTGTTTAAAGTTAAATCTGTGTTGGCACAGATAATTAATGAGTTTTCTCAAGTTGCCATATTATAAGCATCTTTCTCCTTTACTCAGGAGTTTCAATAGCTGGAGGAGAAAGCAATGGCAGCCTGAAAATCCTATATCCTTCCTACTTTATTCTGATTATATCTTTAAGGAATATTCATCAGCATAATACCATATAACGAACCTAGAATAAATAACTGAAAAGGAAACTCATAAACAGAATCAATATAATCAAACCAATCAAAGCAAAAAATCTGCAAAATGAGAATAGAATTTAACAAATTGGAGAATAAAGGAATAAAGCACAAAGCAAAACAGTTTCTAGCATACTGAACTTATCCTCAAAATACAACTTTCCTAAACCTTGATAAGGGTGTTTGAAAAAAAGGTACCTATCTCCAAAGCAATGGTGGAAGCGAATATACATGTTGTTAACAAGTTAAAAAAAACTAACCCACAAAAACAACCCTAAAGTCTTGTTTTTTCACCACTGTACCCAACTTCTACCTAAACTGCAATTCTTCAACCCCAATTCGGAGAATTTCTGGTTACCCAAAAGCCACCAACAAACACAATGGTTCAACTTCAACAACACAATCATTTTTTAAACAGATTCATCTTTTTCTTCACCCCCATCACCAGTTATAATCTTTTTCACATTACCCTTTTCTTCCACATTTTCATCTACCTGTTTATTGTTCATTAAATCACAGAAAAAATCTGTCAAAACGGTTTCATAACCAGGCATTTTAGCATACCCCGGGAAGTAATTAATATCAATAATAAGGTACCGATTCCCATGTCTAGAATCCCGAATCACATCGAAATTGAAAAGATTCAGCTTCATAGCACGCCTCAAACCACTAGCAATATCAACAATAAAAGCCTGCGGCGGCAACTCGGTAGCATCATCAAAATTCATCATCTGATAATACTTATCTTCGTCGTCAACACTATCACGGTTAGCCAGATTCGAAACCTGCGAAAACGACAACAAATCCTCCGAAACGCCGAGCGCTTTTTCCTCAGAAACATCAGGGAGAGATTTCCTCTTCACGCATCTAACGTGCTCCCCGACGACATACACTTTGAAAATCACGCCGCCGTGGTTAACGAATTCCTGTAAAACGATCGGCGGCTTCAGCTTATTCAGCGCGCCGTGGCTAAAAACCAAAGCCATTTTATGCGATTTCGCGCTACCGTCGGCAACTAACGGTTTCGCTATTACCGGAAACTTTAAACTCTCCGATGCTTGGCCGTCGGAAAGCGTTTCTTTGTCGTAAATAACAATCTGCTTCGGGATCCCGAACGTCTCGGTACGGTCGTCGACCCTAAGCTCCGAAACAACCTGAAGCATTGAAATTCTGTTGTGTAGCCTCTCGATTGCTTCGGGAGCATCAAGAATAACCGCATTAGGGTTTTTTGTTTTGAAATCTTGAAGCTGGCGTTTCCAATCATCGCCGTAGAGTTTGTGGAGGACGCAATCGAACGGTCCTTGATCTGCTAAGGAAACATTTGAGTCGACTCGGACGAGTTCGATCCCGCGTGATTTCGCAAGCGTTAATAGTGAGTCGCGGATGAAGCTGTTTTGTTTCTTTGGTGCTAAGGCGTAACCTATCACACCGAATCTCTTCTCAGCCATTGGATTCAAGAAAAAGATTGAAAAAGAAAAAGAAAAAGAAGAAAAAAAATAACCGTCGTTTGGTTCGGTGAATGAATGATGAATCACATTACTTTGATGAAACCCTAATCTTGGATGTTTGGGGTTTGGTTTTTTGGAGTTGAGGAAGTGTGGATGCGGAAAATGGGAGAGGGAAAAAAAATGGAGTGAGATAAGAGAGGAGAGGGTATGGATATATATAGGTGGGAGTGCTAGGGTTAGAGAGAAGGAAGGGGGGATGATAAGGTGACTGGGTTTGTAGGAGAATGCGGGGTGAATGAGGACACGTGGAGAGATATTGGGGATGAGTTGAGGGTTCGCGCCGCTTTATGGAGCGCGTGTTGAAACCTGGGGCGGAATAGGGTCGTAACAAAGGGTGTGATGAGATGGTGATAAAATTACAGTGAGGGGATCGTGGGATTCGAACTGGACAAACGAAAAACAATGATAAGCTTTTTAATTTTGGTTAAATAAATGTGATAAGCTTGGAAGGGGTCATTATTTATGGGGGATAGCCTCAGCAAAAGTGGATTTGGGTTTATAATTTTCACTTTAACTAAAATTGATTGTCTCGTCTATTGGTCCAATTTTGACCAATTATTCCATCGATTTGAGTAGGTTGTAAGTAAATCAGTTTGGCAGGTTTGACGCATGAGTTAGATAGGATCATGGTTTTGTATTGTGTCGATTTTTGTAGAGTTTTTATTTTATTTTTTTTTTATATTTTTAAGTAAAACTAATTGTCATACATTTTTGGGCTAATTTTTTAATAAAGTTTTTTAAATAATAATTTATAGTACGAACAGATGACTAAATGTAATTGAGTAATTTAATTATTATAAAAAATATGAAAAAAAAAATGTACTAAATAGAAGTGTGACTGATTTAGAAAAATAGTTCACGGTGTTTAGAGATCTTTATATTTAAATATGTAATGTAAAAATATAATTTTAATTTTTTTATTTTTCATTTTTTTATCTCTTCTATCTAGAATATTTAAAAGTTTTGAAATGATAATTTTTATAAATATAAAAAATTTTGATATTTTTCTTTCAAAATTTCTGAAATAGAAAATTTTAGAATTTTTGAAACTTTCAAACCATTCAAAACTTTTGAAATATAAAATTTTTGAAACTTTTCATATTTAAAAACTTTTGAAGCTTTCCAAATTTAGAAACTTTCAAAATTTTTTAAATTTTTAAAATGTAATGTTTATTTTGAAAATTTGAAATTTTTTGAAACTTATTATAAATGATTAAAAGGATAAAATTGTTTTTTTTATATATATCTTGAGAGGTGACAGATTTAGATGTAGCTGTGCATGGTAAAATCATCCATCATTTGAAGTATAAAATAGTCTATAAAATTTCTTTATGATTTGTTGATGTATAATTTCTTAAACAAAGTATTTCAATATTAATGTGCATTTTTAAAGTTTGAACCCTCAAGACATTTAATTAACTCAAAAGAATTTTGTGACATTCTTAAGTACCGAATATTGTATAAAGCTACTTAAACATCGAATATTTTTAAGAAAATATTTGTCCACTCACAACTTGATCAAAAGACAAAATCAAATCTGCAATTTGATTTTAAAACAACAAAAAAATACATATTAAACAATTTAAATAATTAAAGCAAGATATATTTATAATCTAGGCAATACAAAGGTACTATATGTAAAGGACAAATGTTTTGCCTTGTGGGGGGCAATTCCTCCATCTATATACACATGGATTAATCGTCGCCAAGTAGTGAAACAATCTCTTTTATACCTAGAAATTTCAATCCTCTACAACTTGATTAGTCGAGTCTGGTTATTCGTGAGATGGATATTTTTAACCCACAATTGAGAGTAGCAGTCCATGTAGAAGTGTCTTTTATCACGTATTCATATATCACACGTTCATAATCAACTAATTCAATTTATTTTTTGGTCACTCAATTTACTTTTAGATTTAAGTTGGTTCCTTTATTTTAAAATACATCAATATGATTCTCTTAGCATTAGTTTGTTGACCTATATTACGTTGTTCAATTTAGTGAATTATCATGTATCGTCTAATGTAGTCATGAACTAGCAATTGGAAAAACATTGTTAAAACGTTATAAAATCCTTCAAATTCTCCAAATTATAAGCTTAATAAAATCATTCATCTTTCCCATAGTTGGAACATGAACCTTGCACATATACAATCATCAGAGTGATTAGTGTCTACCACTATGGTGTTGTAGTATTTATTGTTGATTGTAACATTGAACAATTAATATAGAGATAAAGGTCGTAACATTCAATTTGATTGTATTATTTGGACTGATTTCATCACTTTAACACGTACTCTAAAGATCAATATTGCCTTTTATTTTAGGGTATGTTTGGTTTGGCGAAATGGGATGGGAGGGGATAAGATTTAATGGAGGGGAAAAGGATCAGTGGGAATTAAAAATGTTTTGTGTTTTAATATAACAAAGTGGGAGATTTTAATAGAGGAAAAACGTAGAATTGTGCAATTCACCCTTGTAATATTTATGTTCTCTCCCACTTTTGGAGGAAATGAACCAACCAAACTAAAATTTATAATAATATTTTGCTCACCCTTTAATCCCCCTTCAACCAAATGATTTAAAAATTCATGAGAGCAAATAATGATAAATAGGAAGATCGACATGAAAATAGGAGTGTTCATGGTGTAAAAACTAAATTGAATTGAGTATCGAGTGTCGAACTCAAGGATTGTATTTTACTATAGAATTATGTTTAATTACTAAAATTGAACAAAAAGTTTCTGAATTAATTGAAATAATATTTGAAACTGACAAGAGTAATAGAATTGAACCTTTATAATAAGAAAAATGTCAAGGATGAGTTTCACTTTGAGTCCAACCTTGATTTCTAATTTGATCCTAGTTATTAAATTCCTTTATTGAATTATTATCGGATTCTCTTTATTATTCTTGCTTTAATATCTTAGTGACATAACCTTTAATTATAAAGTAACCTCTAATTCCTTAGTGGATTTAATATTAGAATTAAGTTTTACAATACAAGAATTATCTTATTAAACTAATGTCTCTGCAACTAATTCAATTGATTTCATGACCTGCATTTATCCTTAAAATACAATATCATGAATTTCTCATCTCAAGTATTCGTAAAGTTCACTTTCGTTTCAAAATATGAATTGTAAAATATTTTAAAGTTGATCAGGCAATAGAAAACATTAAGCACAAATATGAGAAAAATAATTCAATAAACTTATTCATATAACTAGAAATCAAACCAGACAAATAAATGTTTCATCTTATTTTACTAATCCCTAACAAATAGGGTTTAGTTATTCATGACAAAGATACAAAAACTAGAGATTAAAGAAAAAATACGAGAAAGATTCATGAATGACTTTTAATAAAATTCCTCTAATGGTGTTAGAAACAATTGTCTATGAGTTTCTCTCCTAGTGCATAAGTCTCCAAACTTCTCAATAGCCAAAACGTACTTTTTATGTATTCTCCAATGCACCACACGCCCCTGGCGCAACCTTTGATCTCTAGGTGCGCTTGGGCATATTCAAGAATGGAGAAATATAGATATGGATCTTAGCTTTTATTTGAACTTAGTTTGACTCCAATTTGACATCTACAACTCTAGATATGACTAAAATATCTCACATATGTCGTGTTGATTTCTCACCAAAATTCAGTACTACACTAAAACAAATAAAAAATACAAAACTACGGAAAATCTCTACTTAATCAAGAAAACAAGAACATAATCATTTATTAAATCCAATAACTAAAATCAACAAAATATATCAAATAAATCCTTAAATTAACTAATGATTAAAGATAAATAAGACTAAAAACAATGAAAAATATGTATATGATGAAGAGTCATCACAACTCTAAACTTAGTCTTTTTCTTGTCTCAAAGCAACAATTAATTTCAAACTTGATATAGTTAAAAATAAGCATAAACTTAATATCTAAAATCAAATCAAATTTAATTCTCAAAGTTCTAACTATTACAAAATATTCATCATGCTCCAAGGTTGCATCTAAAAAGAACAACACCATTTGTAAACTTAATATTCATCCATCAAGTTCAATTCTCTCTTCGCACATTCTCATCAAAATTTATCTCAAGTGTTTAGCAAGGGTTATGAACTTATCACTCAAGTCCTAGAACATGCATCACGCTACCGTAGGCTTGAAAACATTCTAGTTAAACATACACTTTTGGATGACTTTCAGGTTGTAATGTGGCTTAGGCAAAAATATGACATTTATGAGATAAAACCTTTTTAGTTGGAGTAGTGGTTCTCAAAAATAAAAAATATCATATATATATTAAAAAAAAATAAAGTACATATATATATATATATATATATTAAAAAAAAATTATTTTGTGTACTTTACTTTTATTATACCGAAAATTTCAAAATTTGTATGTTTTTGTTGTTGAAATATTATGAAAAAAAAAACACTATTATGTATAGATTTGATTGAAACATTCACAACAGATCAAATTTTTGAGTTACGAGAAGCTGTTATATCACATGAAATAGATGTTGACTGACATAATCGAGTAATTGCTATCATTATTTGATTTAATAAGGAGTATATTATTAGTTTAATGTGCCTACTTCACAATCAATGAGTTACTCTCTCTTTTTATTTCAATGGCGGTTTTCCTATTAAATTGCTTAGGAGGTCGAACATGACAATGTTCCACATTGTTTTTCGCTTGTCTATTTCTCACTGGAAAAAAAAAATGTCTATTTCTCACTGGAAAAAAAAAAGTTAATGAAAAATGTAAGAAAAAAAAATTAAAATGTTTTACCGGAAATTTTCGAGAGTTAATCTCATTCAGAAATTTAAAATTTCTCCTAGTTATTTTTCAATATCGAACATTTCAAACAACTATTGGATTTTCAAATTTTCAGATGGGATTAACTTCTGTAAATTTCCTATATTGAAAAATAACTATCGGAAATTTTTGGTATTGAAAAATAACTATTGGAAATTTTGTTTATGAAATTTCCGATTAGAGAATTTTAAAGAAAAAAAATTACTTTTTCCGAATTTGTTTTAATTTTTATTGAATACTTAAGGGTATTTTAGTATGTTAAGGGATAAATTTTTTAAATGAAGAGGTATAAGTTCAATTATAGGAGTACAAAATCCAATTTTCCTAAGTCTGTTGTTAGTCGGCCCGCAACAGTGTTGTTAGTCGGCCCGCAACAGACTAGGTAGCCAGTTTTGCTAGCTCTAAGTTAGGAGATATAAGTTACCTTGACGACTCAATCGAGGTAGTTAGGGAGTATAGTGATAAGAAAGTTGTGAGTTTAATTTTCATATTGGGCAAAACATTAATAATTTTAATTATTAATATTGGTTGTTAAAAACAAATTATCAATATGAGTTGATGTAAAAACTAGTAAAATAGGTTAACAAAAATAATGTGCTCAAATAGTCTTATGCAAAACAATTTAAAATATAAAATTAAAATATAATAAAATATAAATTAAAAAAATAATAGAATTTGATATAAAAAATAAAATACTAATAATTTTGTTTTTTTAAATACCTACCATTTTATAGTTTTGTCATTTTATATAACTTACTAAACTAAAAATATGTTGATATTAGAATATTTAAAAATAAAATTATTGTTCAAAATGATACACATATGAATATTAATTGAAACTTTCAAAATAGTTATAACTTTCCTACAAAGATAGTTTTATCATTTATATATAATATATATTATATATTTATTTGTCTTATTTTAACTTATCTAACACATATATTATAATTATTTAGCTACTCGTGAATTTTTTTAAAATAAAAAATTATTTTATCATTTATTTAGATATTTTTAATATATTTTTATAATAATAAAATTTCAAAATATTATAAGTTAATTTGAAAAAAAAAATACACACATATTCTATCGTGTGATAAGATAATGTTATCTTTATATATATATATATATCAAACAAATGATAAAATAATTATTTATATATTGGTTGATCATATCTTTTATTTAATTTTATACTATTATATTTTGATCATATCTGATACTAAACGATCTTAAAGATTTTGGTTCTATTAGAATTTTTTTCTCCTTTTTTACGTTCTATATTAGACTTTTTCTTTCAAGTTAATGACAAATAAAAAATTGATAAGAAAAAAAGAGCATTCTTGTTTTTATAAAAAAATTCAAGTAAGGTTTTATTTACATATAAATCCAAGTTGTGGTTGAATAGGAGTCTTGTAAGTTGGGCCCAACTCTTCGCAATAAATAGGTCGAACACTTTTCGGTGACGTGCAAATGCAAATAGTATTTTAAGTGTACTTCATATTTAAATCTAACATTCTCTATATTAATATAAAAATACAATTTTATCTTTTTTATTATCTATAAAGCTTTAAATTTTTTTAACTTCTCATCTATTTATCTTCTTTTTTGAAATTTTAAAAAAATTATTTAATATTCGAAATTAAAAATAAGTGGCACTTAAATAATTCAAAATTAAAAGTAAGTGGCACTCAAAACTTTCAAAGTTTTTGAAACATAAAATTTCCATAATATTCGAAAGTTTCGAAATGATAATTTTCATAATTTTTGAAACAGGAAAATTTCAAAATTTTCCATTTTTAGAAAATTTCGAAACTCTCTAGATTTAGAAACTTTCGAAACTTTTTAGATTTGAAAATTTTAGAAATTTTAGAAACTTTCAAAATTTTCGAAATGTAATCCTTATTTTGAAAATTTAAAATTTCCAAAACTATAAATTTTGAAACTTATTATAAATATTTAAAAGGATAAAATTATCTTTTTATGTATCTTGGGAGGTGACAAGTACAACTGTAGGGTGCATGATAAAATCCTCGAATGCAAAATATGTAATCTATTTTTCTTTTCGGATATATAATCTTTTTATTTTATATACAAGTAAAATATGTATGTGTATTATTAATCTATATATTATAGTAATCATAGCTAAAAAAAATGGTTTTCTTCATAAATTTTTATGTGTGAATAAAAAGAATAGTATCTTCAAATTTGAATTTTGAATTATAGTGATATATAGGGATGACAACATAACCCGTATCTGTGAGTATTCACTCGAATCCATTTGATTTGGGCGATAAAATCCGCTTTGGTCGGGTGCGGGTGGGGATTTTTCCAACATTAAAATTCGGGGCGGATACAGGTTCGGGAGTGGTGATATTCACCCACCAGAACTCGCCGCACAAGTAATATTATATTAATTTTTAAATTTTTTATACATATACATATTGAATATACTTAATATTTTTTTAAATAATAAAAATTATATTTTATTTATATATAAAATATTTTATTATTGTCTAATAATAATAATTTTGTTATATTAATTATAATAGATATGATTTTTAAATTTATAGTTTTATATATATGAATGGGTGCGGGTGAGGGCGAAAAAACTCGAACTCCGTTGCGGACGAGGATTAGACCTAAATTTTACAGCCGCAATGAAACGGAAGCACTAAGGATTTTCTCCGATTAATTGACTACAGGAGTGGAGAAGACAAAATCCGCCTCGGTTGTGATGTCTATTCAATCTGAACACTAGCTTCATTTACTTATGGTAAATAGATTTGTTAATTTGTTGGGTGATTTTATTTGAACATTTTATAAGTGTTATCAATTTTTTTAAAATAAAGATAGTTAATTGAGATCAAGTGATAAGATATTTTCCTAATAAATTTAAGGATGACTTTTAACTAAATATTATATCTTTCTTGCTATATAAAATTCATAATATCTTCTATTAATTGTGCTTTATTTTAAGTTTCTCACTCACCTCAATTATAACACCTAATTTTGAAATAAGAGCTTTAAAAAAATCATTTTGAAGGAGGAAATGGTGTAAGTAAATTTTTGAAAATGTCTCAGACTTTAAAATTGTTAGAACTTTCAAAACAATTTTCACGAATAAAATGAAACAAGACATAAGTCCTAATCTAGACACATCAGAGCTTTGGCAGGTTAGATTAAGGCTAATAAAAATTCTTTACATTGGTGATTTGGTTTGTCAGTACTTGGGTCATTTGAAAATCATTGCAGTAGAGGACCAATTCTGTTATAGAGAAGAGCCTTTACATACTCGTAAGTTGATCATGATAATTTGAAAATGAGATTATGGGTGAGGTGGCTATCAGCAAAACAAGGAACAATATGAGTTAATAATGATGTAACATTTTTCTAAGTTCTTGTAATTTGATTAATCTGTTTGGGTGCATTGATGTATTTTTTTGGCTATCTTTTTGTCTAGATTGTCTACATGCATATTTTACATCAATAAAATTTTCATTTGCTCTTTAAAAAAAATACTATTAAAAATGGAATAGCATTATTATATTTTAACTCTATCTCTATTTAAAGATATTCAAAACATCCAAAGTCTCGCTATCAATAATAGTTGAGAGATAATGAAGAATACAATAAATCCTACCAAAAATAAAATCAATTTTATCTATGATCCCTACACATCAAAATTTGTTCAACTAAAAGTTACACACAAAAAAAACTGTCATCCACATTATATTTAGGGTGTGTTTGTTTGGTGGAAATAGATGAGTGGGGAATAAATATACCCATGTTTTTTAGGGTGTGTTTGTTTCAAGTACATGGATCACATTTGTGAGAATAGATGAGTGGGGAATAAGTATACTCATGGAAGTTTGGACAAAATTATTTCTAGATACAAAAGTATTTAAGAATGAGATAACTTTTCACAAAAGCTTCTCATAAAAGTGAGATAAAATAACCATTACTATTACTCTTAACTCAATTGATAAATATTGATATTGTTAGGTTGAATTGTTTTGGATTCGAATTCAGAACTTCACAGTTGTTTGAGTTAATTATAGTAGTATTTACTGTTTCTTCTAAAAAAAAAAGATGTAACTGCCATATATCGAGCCGGTGGTTTTGAACAAATAGATAGACCAACATAAATTCTTCATGTCTTAATTTGTGTGACCTTTTTGTTTATAAAAAACTATTGACAAACACGTTTTTGTTTGTAGGCCGAAATCGAGGTCTTCAATAGTGTAACTCTTGAGCCGACCCTATTCAATACTTAGAAATAATTAAAAAAATTGAATTAAATAATAAATATTTTAGAGATATTGTAATTAAATATGAGTGAATTTATAGATATTTACGTATGTTTTATTCTAAAAACATGTGTTTGACTTTTATTTATATTTCATTCACTCACCAACAAAATAGTGTCTCTTCAAGAATTTTGTATAAAAGTTAGACATTTACTTAACTGATTAAAAACATATTACACCAAATTAATTGACAATCATTTGACTTTGCTATTCATCTCTCAAAATGTGTACAATTTTTCTTCTTTGCTATTTGTGGACATGATGAAATAAATCATATATAGTATATCAATATATCATCTTGAATGTAAAAGGTGAACCTGATGAAATAAAGTGCACAGTGCTTTATCCTCAATCTTCTATTTATTTTTGCAGTGATCACCTTGAGAGCTACACAAGTGACTACACTGCTTGCAAGTCCTTATAGGACACTGTGTGGTCTATATTTTCATACAAACTTTCATGATTCCAGGTTCTGTGATCATGTCATTGCTTGCTGGTGCACTCTTCGGAGTCCTCAGAGGGGTAGCTTTGGTTGTGTTCACTGCCACTGCTGGAGCTTCTTCATGTTACTTCCTCTCAAAACTTATTGGAAGACCACTTCTCTTTTTTTGAACAGAAAAGTTGAACTTCTTTTAAGCTCGGGTTAATTTTCAACTTCTTCCCCGATTGCATGTTTGGTATTACCATGAATTTGTTAAAATTTTAACATGTAGTTTTTGTCAAAATCACGATGATACATTGTGATTTTGTTTATCTTAATGACGCTAATCTAGACACACAATTTATGAAGCATATATACTGAAATAGATAGTGAACACGACATAACATAAATAAATTAATTGAATGTGATTAATGTATCAATATCGTGTCAAGTGATATCAATACATGTTGGGCACGATCAAAAATATTGACCATACAATATATATGATTTTGATTCAATGAAGAAATGGAAAATAAGCTATAGTCTTAAAATTTCAGGTAGCTAGAAGAAGAAAGAGTTTGTTGAATTACATGTTTTTTCTGAGATTGACATCTGCATTGTCTAACTCATTTATTAATGTTGGTTCTCCAATTGTGGATGTGCCTTATCATATTTTCTTCTCGGTTACCTTAAATGGAGTCATACCTGTTGCTTATGGGTATGTACCAATTATTATTGTTATATCTATTACTTTACGGTTGATTAAGCAAACTTTATCTGTTCGCATCAATGTTCTAAAAATTGAATTGAACATTGAATCAACGAGACCTCTAAATCATAAGTCACTAATTTAAATAGTTTGAATTGGAACAAAACTATGGTCCAACTGTTTGGTTTAGTTTGATTTTGAAAACATTAGTTTACATAATGTTCAAAATCTGATTCAACTAAATTCAATTAGATAGCATAAAACCAAGGGTTTAATTTTGTATACACGATCAGCGTACAAATCTTTTATACATATATTCAATTATATTTAAGTGTTATGTCACTTTGCTTTATTAATTCTTAAAATATCGTTCCAAATATTTATATAATGCAATGTGATTGAGTGGATACATACAAAATTTTACAATTACTAACTTAACTCTAAAATTAATACCTTGATTGGCCAATGAAATAAAAAGTGTGATTTTACTTTAGACATGAAGTCATTCATTTCTTATCCAGACTCGATTAACCATTGGAGAGTTGCAAACTATAGGGGGTAAAAATAAATTGTAAATGATAAAAAATAAAGTGTATGTAAAATAAAAAATAAAAATGTATGTAAAATTGTAAATGAAAAACAAAAATAGACCATAGGGAATAAAAAATAAAGTGTAAATCAAAAAAAATAAAAAGTGTATGTAAAAAAAAAATAGATTGGTATATAAAATTAGAAATGATAAAAAAAAAATAATAATGGCCCATGCAGGTCTCGAACCTGCGACCTTCGCGTTATTAGCACGACGCTCTAACCAACTGAGCTAATGGGCCACTTATATTTTTTAATTACAATTAAATATTTAATTCTAAAACATTAAGCTTAGTGTTCTGCCAATTTTATTATCTCATTCAAACAAAACAATAAACATCAAATATCTCATATATTAAAAAAAAAATATATTAATGTATATGTATATAAAAATATATTGAATTTTAATAGTTTGTTTTGTTCAACAAAGAGGAGGAAAGACATTTTAATGAAGATGTCATATATTTTTAATCATTTTTTTAGTGATATAGAATATTTATCCTCTTTACCAAATCTATTAAGATGGAGAGAGTAAAGTGAATTCTACGGGAGATTTCGACTCCCTCTTTCCCTATCTTAAAAATTAAATCAAATACAAAAACTTAAAAATATTATTTTGAAGAAAATATTGTCAAAACCGTGAACATGAGTATAATGGACCTAAGATAAAAGTTGCCAAAGTAGTTCGAAACAGTTTTGTTAGAATGCAAATTAAAAATTACAATAATGATTTTACATAATTAACTTTAAGTTGTTGCAAGATTTAGGTCTTTATATTCAAATGTTTAAATTTCTTCTTCTTGACTATTCATTTTCTATATGTAAAAATTGTCTCATTTGTCATTATATCTTAACTCAACACAAATGTCGATATTGTTATATTAGACATCATATTTTGAATTCTAAGCGGGAATTTCTTAGTTGTGTGTGAGTTTCTTGTGGTAATTATATCATCTCATCTATAAATAAAAACAAATTACTTATTTTGATTTTTTGTTGTATTCATTTTTTTTTAATAACGAGACCAACTACTTGTTGAGACAAAATCCCAAATAAATGTTTTGATGATAATTAAACAAAAGTTAATTAAGACTTCTCATTATAATTCTAAGTGTTTTTGTATTTAATATGTGTATATGAGTGTGTTAATCAAATATAGGTACCAACCATTACAAAGCAAATCATATTAAAATAAAGAAAGCTAATTCATATAAACGAATAATGTTCTTGATATAATTTTGGAAAACGAAGAACGTTATCCACATTTGTAAATTAACAAGAATTATCACATTCTTAAAGAAAAGATTAGATCCATGATTCACAATTCGTTCCAGAATTTCACTAGAAATATACTAGAACCAATCAAATGTAAGATTCACTCTAAGATTCAAAGGCAAAAGACTATGCTTCATAATTCATAAAAGCAAGATCATTCTCCAAGTAAAGCAAGTTGAAGTACAAAGCTGACAGACTGGAAATGACACCTCTATTGTACTTTTGAACAGTCTACACACGTGATTCAAGACATGGGATCACTTATTTCATAGCAAAAACGGAAATCGTTCTTGGTTTAGAAGAATATTCCCACTTTAAGCAAGACCATTCTTGTTTTATGGTTGATCTTATCCACTTACTGACACATGACATTTGAACCATTCTCAACGGCTAAATGAGTTGTCATTATCCTTCTTGAAGTCTATAAATTAAGTCTCAAGATGAATAACATATTAGAGCTTCAATTGCTAAGCAATTCATCACTCATACAATCAATTTCAAATTCTCTTGAGCTTCTCTATCATTTCTAAGTTTCAGTTATGTTCTTAGCTTGATATTAGAATCAGTTTCTACTAAATTCTAAATCCTTGAATCTATTCTCAAACGCAAGTTGAGCATACTCAAATTCTATCAATCTCAAAATCATCACTTTGTAACTCAAGACTATATTGTTGTCATAGTTTGTAAAAATTCTTTTATGTTTAAAAGATAATGTGTAAAAATCTTTTCTAAAAGAGTGTAAAGTAACCTGTGGAAATCATTTTTAGGTAGAAATGTAGTACTTAGTAACAAATCAAGATTGATCTGTAAAAGCTGTGTGAAAACCAAGAACAATCTTGCTTTGAACACTTAATGGAAAATCTCACAATTGTGAGGACTAAACGTAACTCATGTTGGGTGAACTATGATATATCTTTGTGTTATATCTCTTCCTTTATCTCTATTTACTTTTTTTTTTTTTTATCTTTTAATCAATTTTTATATAGATAAATTAAAATTGTGTGCTTTTACTAACCAAGAACGTTCTTCGTTTATAATCAAGATCAATTTTGAGTTAAATATTTTTAGTTTTAACATGAATGTTTAAAAATAGACAATTACAATTCAAATCCCCTCCTTGTAATTAACATTATTATTTCACTACCTATTTGAATTTTGTAATACTCGTACTATGCATATTAATTAAGGGTGTTCTAAGTTGGAGAAAATTGACCCAAATCGACCTAGAAAACGGTTTGAGTTGGAGAATTGAGTAGAGTTGGTTATCAAAACAAAAAAATCAAACACTCAAATTGAATAAAATTAGACCCGACCTTATTTCCTATTTTTATTTTTTTTTAGATCGATAGTTTTTAGAAAACATAGCTTAACCAATTCCTTTCTCACAAACAAGTTAGTATCGCCACCCACTAACAAGTTGCTTTTATGGAAGAAAATAAAAAATCCCCCACCCACTCGTTTGCTATGTTATGAAAAAAACTCTAATTCTCCATTTTTGAAGGCTTGGTGAAGATTAATATTGCAATTTTATCCATGTT
This sequence comes from Cicer judaicum, assembly GCA_037974835.1. Lineage (NCBI taxonomy): Eukaryota > Viridiplantae > Streptophyta > Magnoliopsida > Fabales > Fabaceae > Cicer > Cicer judaicum. Next base: position 2,493,680 of record JBBPBS010001080.1, on the reverse strand, counting down.
TTTTTAATTTGATAAGTCATGAGATATGTTTAGATTTTGTTGTTGCAAATTTAGATTCTTGTACTTTTGTTAATTTGTGAGTTATGACTTTGATTATTTTAAAATCTTGCACTTTAGTTATTTAGATGTTTCGGAACATATTTTATGTTAATTTAAGTCTGTATAATATTAATTATTTGCATGTTTACACGTATTTTATGATAAAATTTATAATTTTTATATTTAGTATATGTGTATATTTGATACTAAAATAATAATAAAAACAATTTATATCAAGTTATACTATATTTTTGGAAATAATAAGGTAAGATAATTTTTTTTCTCTAAGAATATGATTTTAAAAAAGATTTAAGAACAAAAGAAAATTGGATAAACTAAAATCCAATGCAAGCCAAACTAAAAATAAGTTGGTTTAACCAAACCAAACCAATATTGTAAATAACAATTTATTTTTCAAATTCAAACTCAACCCAAATTGATCAATATACAACGCTAATATTAATCGTTTGATATAAATCTAATTTACTATTGTGTTGATACAAGTTTCAAAGTTTGAAAATAAAAGTGTTACTTGTTAAAAGTACGTGAAAGCTATATTTTATCAAACACTTCAAATTAAATTTATTAATTTATCGGTTATTTGCAATTAGTTCATCTACTATCATCTAATTTGTTTGTCATATATTATTTTTTACTAAACAAAATCTTATTCTATAAAATGTTAATCTCAATTAATCCTTATAATATTTTTCAACTTATACATATTGATTCATATATGTTTCAAATTTTACACATTATTTTTGATTTATTTAAATTTTACAAAATGGTCTTTATATTTTTTTTTTTTTGAAAAAATTATCATTTTGGACCCTTACAATCTTAAATTGTAAGTTTATGACAATTTAGAACTCTAAATTTATGAAATATCAATTTGTTAATTTAAATTGTTTAAAGTGAATTAAAATGTAATATATGTAAACTATTTTAGAAAGTTTTTTGTCTACGTATTCAAAAATTTAAGAAATATTTTAATTGACGTAAGCAACTTAATATTTAATATCGCAAATTGAGATATCATTACAATTTTAGAAGTCAAAACGTGGTACTCATATTTTTCTTCAAACTTTGTGGATTGGTCCAATATTTAATTTTTCAAACGTTTCATATCAATTCCTATAAATTTTCAAAATTTATATTTTACTAAATATTTTACTTTTTGTAAAATTTTAAATTATCAGTTTATCACATAGAAATAGACTCTTAAATTCTGTTTAAAATCAATTCTCTGATTTTTTTTTTCTTTTTTTAGACGACACAATGTAATAACATGTGAAATAATTTTCACGTCTATAATAATTTATTTCTAATTTCACAAAAAAAATAAAAATAAAAAAAACGCATTTCGGTTATCCGAAAAAGTAAATCGAAACACGTAGAGTAAATAGACCAACAACACAATGGCAGTTCCATAACTCCACATCCACTTCTGTTCCAACACAAACCATAAATATCTAGCAACACATTTCCAGATCTAGTTCTCCGCTTTAACCCAACACTTTTTTTTAATGCATCCTCTTACCTTATACACTTTTTTTTTTTTTAATTGAATCACTCCACCTTTTTTTTCTTCTCCCAAACCCAAACTAGTTCATCAAAATTTTCCTTTTTCTTACACAGATCTGTCTTCTACTTCAACCTTTCCATTATTTTTTCTTTCCTTTTCATTTCACCCACCACACACACATACACACGTTCTTCACTCTTCACTGTAACAGTTCCCACTTACAACACTGTTTCAGACTTTTACGACATCGTTTTCATTTCTAAATTCTCCGAATCTCAGCACGTGTTCGGACACTCCTAGGTAGTTTTTAGTTTTTAGTTTTTTTTGTTCCGACACACAATAATAATCACCATACTTAGGGTTTTGTAATTATAACAATGGATTATAGCAGAGACGGTAACGTCGTTCAAATTATCACCGCCGGCGGAGGCGGCGGCGATAGCTGGTCGAGTGACCAAGCGGATTGGGCAACGGAAGATGAGTATCGATACTGGAACGGAAATGAAGCCGGCGAAACAACACCTTCTTCAAATTCAAATTGCGACCAGCCGAGACAACAGCGGTCGGGGAGCGAGCCGCCGAGCAAGAAATCGAGAAGCAATTCGCAGGACAACGGTGGCGGAAGTAACGGCGGTGGTTCGAATCGGGCTAAAGCAATTGGGAAAATGTTTTTTAAGACGAAACTGTGCTGCAAGTTTCGTGTGGGGACGTGTCCTTATGTAACTAACTGTAATTTTGCTCATAGTGTTGAGGAGCTTCGGCGGCCGCCTCCGAATTGGCAGGAGATTGTGGCGGCGCACGAGGAAGAGAGGTCTGTGTTTATGAATGAGCAGCCAAGGGAGGAGTTTCAGATTCCAACCGTCGGGTCTTCGACTTTTGTTGGGGAGAGTATGAATCAGAGGTCTTATAAGGGTAGACATTGTAAGAAGTTTTATACTGAAGAAGGTTGTCCTTATGGAGAAAGTTGCACTTTTCTTCATGATGAACAATCGAAGAATCGCGAAAGTGTTGCTATTAGTTTAGGTCCTGGTGGTTATGGTGGTGGTGGTGGTAGTGTTGGTGGCGGTGGAGGTGGTAGTACTGGTAGCGGTAGTGGTGGTGTTGGTGGTGGTTCTGCTGCTGGTGTAGGTGGGAATGGTGCTAATTTGAAACCTTCAAATTGGAAAACTAGGATTTGTAATAAGTGGGAGATGACAGGGTATTGCCCCTTTGGGAACAAATGTCATTTTGCTCATGGTGCTACAGGTATGTAACTAGGATAAAAGATTTATGTCTTATGGTAATTGAGGAGTTTATCTTATGTAGATAATAAAGTGTTTCTAGAATTGGTAACTTATAAATACTTTGTGTTGTGGAGTTGTGGCAGTGTTTTCTTACCATTTCGATACAATTTTGGGTATTGGTGTTGGATTACTTTTATTAAGAGTTTTTTCTCTTCATTATATATGGTATGTATTAGCTATGATTTTCTGCTGTTTTTGTTTTCATGAGTATTTTGCACGACCACAAGTGTCAATTTTGTTTTGGTTGATGCTAAGGCATGACATAACATTTTGTTATAAATGTGAATGTGGTGTTTCATTGAGCATAAAATTGAATTGTGTAGTTTTTTTGAGTGGCAATTGAATTTTGTAGTTGGTTTACTCTTATCTCATATTTTGTTTGCAAGTTGGTGACTTGAATAATCTTTGAAATGTCTCATAACAAATAATTGCATTCTAGAGAAAGAATACTCATGAGTCATGATAGTAGTAATGCACCGTTCCTTATGTTTTGCACAATGCCTTGTATGCTTCAAATATCTTTGGCTTCATTTTCTGATTTAAAGAAGCCATGTTTGCTAAAGATGAGAAAAGAGTAGTTTCTTGAGTGGTGGGTTAGAATGAATAGAGGGGGCAACTTAGATCTAATGAAGATACCTGTAAGAAATCAAAGCTTACATTGACACAGCTTTTGGCAATTTTTGTGTTGTTGTATACTAGGTAGTCAATCATGGCTAATAGCAGCGTGATCGTGGTGATATGGAGCGGCCACTGAACGCCACAGTTGGGTAAGCCGTGTTGATTATTAATGTAGCGGCTGCCCCACACACTTTTGTGGAAAAGTCATTGATTCGTACGTTTGCACCGTCGCGGTGCATCTTGCACGCAATAGTGATAATGGTTGAGAAAACCATCTTTGTTCTTAAAAACTTAGACGTTTGAGGGGTGTTTCACATGAAACCCTACTTCTTCCCCTCTATTCTTCTTTATGAATGCAGAGACCTATCGTTTTTCTTCATGCTTCATTTTCTTCTCTGTGCGCAAACTTTTGTCCTTCCTGCTTCCTTTTGATTTCTGTGAGACAGACGCATTCGCTCCACACTGCCATAGCTTGTTCAATGTCGCCGTTGAACAGCTGTGCGCACACCGGGTTCAGTTTTCCCTCCTTTGGTTCCAGTTTTCTCGTTTTCGTTCCTCTGTTTCCATTTTTCCAGTTTTCCTTCCTCACTGTCTCCCCATTGTTTATTTTTAATTTTCTTCCTCTGTTTTTTCCTCTCTCTGTTCTGTTATTTTCTTTTATTTTTCTTCCTCTCTGTTCTGTTTATTATTTTCCTACCCAGTTTTTCTTCCTCTTTTTTTGTTTGTTTGTTTCCCTCTGTTCTGCTTATTTCTCTCAGACCCCTCTCTGTTTTGATATTTTTTATTTTTCATTGCCAATTATAAATATTTCATGAGTTGAGTTATATGACATTAACTATGTGTTTATAGAAAAGAGTCCTTGTAGTTATCCGGGATTGATTGCCTAGACTGTATATTGTATATGGGTTGGAGTATCTCAGGGGTCTTCTTATTTTCTATAATTCCTCGGTGTTGATTAAACAGAAAAAAAGGAAAGGAAACTTCTTTAAAAGATACAACTAACATTTGGGATAAACTATTGTAATACCACTGCATACTTACATTGCTTTGGTGTTTGGCCATGTACATTACATTACATTTCAGAAAAATTTCTCTGATTGACCTATGAGATGTTATCGGCTTAAATTGATTATCTCTCAAAATGACCTATAAGCTATTTTATTTAAATTTGACTTTGATGATTGTGACCACAGAATTACACAGATATGGAGGTGGGCTTATGGAAGGAGAAAGCAGAGACACTGCATCTGCTGTTGCGTCTGAATCAAAACAGGGAGTACCTTCAAAAACTCATGCTGATAGTGTGGTTGCATCAACTCCTCCGATTGCGCATTCTGATGTTTATCATATCGGCATCCCTTCGCAGAGGCCTTCCATTGTGAGTCAGAGACCAGGACAGAGAGCTCATCAGAAGTGGAAAGGTCCGGATAAAATCAGTAGGATATACGGTGATTGGATCGATGACATCGAATAGAGTTAAAATAACTTATTATCCTGTTCTTGTAAACGCGATAAATGGCCGACGAGGGCTTATGTAACACCATGAAGCCAAATATGCAGGATTTCCATTCCGATCTTGTTATATTATCTATAATAGCTTCCAGCACTTGAAGCACTTTGTTCAATTTGCAGATAACTGTTCTGTGCATTTATGTTTGGTGGAGGATTCATCTTTTTTATTTATGTTTTTTCTTTCTGAGTTTTGAATGTAACAACGGCTTCCTTGTATGTGCATCAGATTGTGTCACATAATTGTTCATTTGTTTCCCCACTTTGGATCTCATTGTAATGCTGCAATTGAAACCCTTTTATAATTCTTTTAGGATTTCCAAATTGATTTTTTGGATTTGACTGACTCAGATTTTGACCAATTCAATCCAACAACTGTTTTGTTCTTCATAGGAAACAGATCTAATTTAAGATTCCGATGTCTATTTTTGTGTGTCGAAATGGAGGTTTTTTATCTCTCAAAATTTGCGTACATAATTTCTAAACTATTAAAACTTATGCTTGATTATATATTATTATTATAATCTAATAATAATTCTAATAACTTAATTGATGCATTAGATATACCCTGAATAATGTTTGGACACAAGTCCTTGTCCTCATAAGGACAATCTTAAAACCAACCCTTGTCACCAAGGGCTAAAAATCACCCTCCACGTTACTGTCTCATATTAACCTATCATCTTTTTTTGACGGCAATATTAACCCACCAATCTAGTACTTTCATAACACCAAGATATTTCTCCTTGATTCTCTCTCCACATTTTGAGCTTCGGAATCCCACCTAAAAAAAAGTAAAGTGAAGGGGGAAAAATAATCACCACTTTACTAACCTTCATTATCCCCCTTCTCACAAACCCTTCTCATCCATGCAAAGAAGAAAGGATGGAAGGTCCGGAATAAGCCATCCTCCGGCCACCTTGAAAACCTATATTTGTCCATTGTCGACGGCTTCTCATCCCAACAATGTCGTCTGCAGAACCCGACTACAACGTCCCGCCTGCCTCGGCCTCGGCGTACAAGGCGTACAACACCCCACCGACATTGGTAGCATTCGCCCTCACCGTCCTCATCCTATGCTTTGTTGCTTTTAGCATTGTGTATCTTTGCAAGTATTGTTTTTCAAACGTTTTTGACACTTGGGCCTTACAACGTACGGCCTCGGGAACCATCATTCGTCCTTCACCTGTTAGGTCACCTCCTAGGGGACTCGACGTTACCCTTCTAAATAAATTCCCGACTTTCGTCTACGCTTCCGTGAAGAACCTCCGCTTGAAGAAGAGTTATAGTTTGGAATGTGCCATTTGCTTGACTGAGTTTGAAGATGATAGTTTACTTCGTCTCTTAACCATTTGTTGCCATGTTTTCCATCAAGAGTGCATTGATCTTTGGCTTACTTCACACAAAACATGCCCCGTTTGTCGAACCGATCTTGATTCACCTCCCAACCAAACATCAAAACATGGTGACGACAACAACACCCATAATGCGCAAGAGGGTGCGTCGTCGTCACCATGTGACGATATACGCATTGACGTGAGAGAAGAGGAAAAGGGTGGTGTTGGTGAAATGACTAGAGATCAAATACATGAAGGTGATCAACATGATCTTCATATGAGTATGCAACAACAACAAGAAGAAGAACATAAATTTGCACGGTCACACTCAACGGGGCATTCTATATTAATGATTAGAGGAGGTGAAGAAAGAGATGATGATAAATATACATTGATATTGCCGGAACATGTTATAAGGGCAGGACACTATTGCACGAGGAGTTGTGTAAGTTATCATGAGATAAGAATGGCAGAGGCAGCACCTTGTAGTAATTGTGGTTTTGTTAATCCAAAATCTGACTCAACTTCAGTTACTCATGGTCAAGAGTCTTAAAGTGTGTTTTTATCATTCAAGATCATCAATTTTTTCTTTTTATTGATTTTAAATTATATATTATATAGGTTGATACTTGAGATAGAAAGATAGGGATTTTAGGTTTTTGTTGTTGTTGTAGTGTATATACAATTAGATACCTTATTATAAACTGTAATTACTTAGTTTCTTGTAGAAGTTTTACCATTAAAGAGTTTTATATTGAACTTTTATATTGGGAAAAAATTGCTAACATTGTTTTTAATACATTTTTTAATATTGACTGAAATTCGTAAGGTTCTATATTAATTAATGATTTGGTTTAATTTAATAAAAAAATTATTTGGTTCAACCAAAGAGTGGATGATACAATTAGAGATTATTGATTGGAGTTGGCTAACTTTGTGACTTATAATTGCGAAGCCACAAAGATATTGGGAAGCATATGGGGTTGAAGGTATATGTGTTTACATGGGTACGCATAAATCTACAATTACTCGAATTTCAATTCAATTTATGTTTTGATTTAACTTATTTAAGTTTGAGTCTAACTCAAATTAATTTATTTAAATTTAACGATGTTTAGTTCGAATAACAAATTTAACATTCTGAATATGTGGATCTGCAGACTCAACTTATTGACGTGATGTATATATTTTTATTTGTTATTGATGTAGTTATAATTTAATTGTTGAATTTTATGTGAACATTTTTTGTTAATTTAATTGATTTAAGTGTTTTGTTGTGTTTGTAGATATAATTTAAGTATTAAATGATATATTATAATAGAATTTTATGATTTTTAAGATGTTCAAATGCTTAAATTTAGTTAATTTGACTTTAAAATAATTTCTTTTTATGACTCACAAAGACAACTGAACTCGTTTATGATAAAGTTGATTTAGTTTGAATTTGATGTAAAAATCACACGATGTTGAAAACTCAACTCAATTCAATAGAAATTTATCGGAGTCTTTTATCGGTTTAAACAAAAAAATGACCCGATCTGTGTGGACGATACTTGAAGATACTTGAAGAAGAAGGATCTTTTTTATGTTTGGGTTTTGGTATACAAATGGGCCCTGGGTTAATGCATTTTGTAACTTAGGTGCTATTTTGGATGATGGTATGTGCATGGCAATTTTTTTGGGTAAGTGCATGGCAATTTTTTTGGGTAAAATGTGCATGACAATTTTTTTGGGCAATAGAGATGGAAATGTGAGGGCATTGTGAATATTCATTAGTGTGAGTGAGCGTCGTTAATGAGAGAGTTTTGTAATCTCATATTAAACCTCTCAGTGTCTTTATCCAATTTTTGAAATATTTGTTCACAAGCAGCTGTGAATATTGAAGAAGCTTTACATATCTACGTGGTTTCATTATTTTATAATAACCCGGTTTATATTAATATTTTCTTGTTAATTGCTTTGGTTTGGTATGCTTGATTACTATAGGAAATAATCTTGTGTCTTTTTTTAATAGCAAAACAAATTTCATCTAAAATTAGAATTAAGAAATATATTTGTCGCCCTTAAAAAAGATTAAGCAAACTCCTACACTTGATGTCTCAACTACATGTTTGGTTTTGTCTTTTATGCTGTCTCAATTATTTTTCTTGTATGCAATTGTCCTTTGTTTATTTTTTTCATGCACTTGTTTAAACATGTCAAATAGGTCGTCGCATAACAATTATTGAATTCTAAATATGGTATTTTAGTATTTTTAATAGCAACAAAATTTGGCTTTTTTATTATTATATCATTAAAATAAAAATTAAATACTAAAATACCACTATTTTTAATTTATGTACTAAAATACCACTGTTTTTAAAATTTGGTTTTTTCTCTCTTAGAAGTCGGTTCCTGCTACTACATTTTCTCAACTAATATTGTTTTTTAAATGAAGAAGGGAAATCGGTTTGTTGAATACCGATTTCTCAACATGAGTTTTTATTTTTTATTTTTTTTTAATTTTGTTATTTTTAATTATTAAATTTATTTTATTATTTATAAAATTATTTTTATTAGTAGTACTATTTAATAGGCACATATATAGCGAATTTGATCAATTAATAAAGACACGTTCACCCACTGCGAAATAATGCAACACATTATTTTTCGTTAACATCTTTTTTAATAATAAATATATATTTTATTAATCAATAATTATTATTTTAATTAAATAATTAATTTAAGTTTTATTTATTATTAATTGAATTAATTATTATTTAATTTAATTAATTAGTTTAATTTAATAATAATTAATTTAAGTTTCCTTTATTATTTAATTAAGTAATTAATATTTTAATTCAATAAATAAATACAATGTTAATTTTATATTGTATAATTATTAAAAAAAATTAATTAAATGGACTCCATAAAATAACAATATTTAATTTAATATTATAATTAAACATACAAATATCAAATTAACTAATTTTATTACAATGAACTAATTTCTATTAGGAGCATCAGTACGATAAGGGCATTTATTCTTGCTATGTCCCTCGTTCCGACACAAACCACATCTCTTGGGGTGTATGCTTTTCTCTCGTTGATCCATTTCAGTATGAATACGAGTAGATTGTGGACGACCTTTTGGATCTCTTCTCATGGCTGGATTGTTGCACAACTCTATTCCATTGTATTCTGGCCAATATGATTGAAGAGGAATTGCTGGGAACTCTTATTTGTAAACGTCAAAGATACATTGCAATGTATACTTAGAAGACACATACATCATGTAGTCACGGTGAATAAACGAACAAGCGGTAATGACATGTGAACATGGATAATGTAATGCTTAAAATTCACCACAATCGCACCATCTTTTGTCGAGGTCTACCTTGAATGTCCCTACAGAACGACCACTTGGTGGACGAACCAACTCCTTAACTGTAAATGTACTATGAGCTCGATTGTGAATAACAATTTCATGGGAATTTGGCATTGCTCGTTCCTTGTTAAGATTTTGAATGATTGTATTTGAGTAAATCAAACCTGATGTCATCATTGCTTGGGCCTGTGTCCCTCTTTCTTCAAATTTTGTAGTCACTCTATAGTATGTTGCTTGCACTAAAGAACTGATTAGAAGATTGCGTGTCCCCTTTAATACATTGTTCATGCACTCATAAAGGTTAGTTGTCATGTGTCCCCAACGTCTACCTTTATCATATGCTTGTAGCCATTGTTCGTTTGGAATATCGTTGAGCCATTTCACTGCATCTTGACTCCAATCACTGATTTGTCTTCTATAGTATGTGATGCTTGGTTGAGTCATAGCGTATCCTGAATAAACAAAAGTTGATGTTGTTTAGACAATTTGAAAACAAAATTAAAAAGAAAAAATTTGTGTAAGATATCTATATAAAAAAAAATACTAACCCATGCTGGTTACAAGATCTTTCATTAGCACATTTTTGAAGGTCCTTATGAAGTTTTGTGATATATGTCGAATGCAAAAGAAATGATGCCAATTGCTGTTTACACGCCTAACAACACTTTTAATCGACTTATGTCTATCTGAAATCAAGCAGAGGTTGGGTTGAGGTGTGACAAACATTCGTAGACGACTGAGGAAGAAAAACCAACCATCTGATATTTCACCCTCAACAATGGCGTATGCTATAGGAATGGTATGACCATCACCATCCTGAGCGATTGCTATTAGTAAGGCCCCATGATACTTCCCATATAACCATATTCCATCAACTGAAACAACTGGTTTACAATGATTAAACCCTCTGATACATGGTTGGAAACTCCAAAAGAGACGATGAAAGACAGCTTTGCTAGGAACTCGTTGGTCATCCTCAATAAAGGGTCCCGCTTCAATATCGGTAATAGTACCTGGAAGATAATGTTTAAAAGCAAGAATCCACCTTGGAAGCTCTTTATATGATTCCTCCCAATTGCCGTATATTCTCTCAATGGCCTTTTGTTTTGCAATCCATGTCTTTCTATAAGTAGTAGTATATGTGTACCGAGATCGTATATGTGCAATCAATACTGAAACTGATATTGTGGGATCTGTTGTTACCATTTGTAAGATGTTTTCACAAATAACAGCCGAAGAGAGTTGTTGGTGATCTTGTGAAACCATTGTTGATGAGCATGTGTGTGGCCCTTCTAGTTTTGTGATCTTTTAGATGTTTGATTTCTTTTCATTCAAGATTCTACACTTCCACATACAATTTTTATTTTTACAATGAACAATCCATCTAGTGCTATCATAATGTGCAACGACGAAGCTCGTAGAATTGTGCATATGATATTCTTTTACACACTGTATTGCCACATCTTTTGTGGGAAATGTCATCCCCACTTGAAGATTGTCAGGATCTGGAACAAGGTAAGATTGGTTTTTGGACATAGAGTTGACAAACTCATTGTCAACATAATTCATGTTGTCGGTGGTAACGTTGCAAAAATGTGAGGGGGGGTCAGAGAAAAAAATTGTAGTAGATGAACATTCTACTACGGGTTCCTGTTCATCATCATCGTCATCGACAACAACTTCAGCAAGAATGTCATCCTCATTCTCACTAAAATCACCGACTTCATCATTATGGACGCTAGCTACAACACTAATAGGACCTCGTATGGTGTGTTAAGGTCAATATCATGGGTGGATGTTGATGGGTGTTGTAACGATGAGGCTATGGACTGATGGTGGATTTGTGTTTCAATAAAAGGGTATGAACATGGAAGAGAGTTGGGATATGAAGAAGGTAAACTTACTTGTGTGTCGTCTCTAGGATCATCTACTAACTGTGCATAAACATCAATTGTTGAAATACCAAGGCATTTACTTGCAATGAACATGTCAAACATCATATGCACGTCATCGTCTCCTAAGAGATTTAACGATTCATATCGAACATGTCCTGGCGCAAGAGTTATAGGGTATCGGTAAATAACATCTACCACCCTCTGTGAGTTGTCTGGTTGAATCTTTGTTTGGATACATTTGATAAGTCCATCAAGTTTGAAATTTTTTTCCACTTTTACCAATGATGTATTTGCGCATGCAAAGACAATACCTTCTATGTTTGTCCTCTCAACATGTCCATTGTAATATACTAGGACAAAAAATTCTGATGGAGCCATTGTAGGTAAAAGATGTGTATGAGTACGTGTTTAGAATGATATTTGTTTGTGTACTCAACAAGTGAACAACATTACATATTTATACTATGATGGATAACATCCCAATGACATCAGCGTAATCCTTAAATCATCCACTGAATGGTTGGTTCGGATTTTTGAATAGGATAATGCTTACGTGTAAGATGACGTCAGTGTAATCTGGTACGATGACGTCAGCGTAATCCTCAAATCATCCACTAATTGGCTGATTCGGATTTTTGGATAGGATAATGCTTACGTGTAAGATGATGTCAACGTAATCTAGTATGATGACGTCAGCATAATCCTCAAATCATCCACTGATTGGCTGGTTCGGATTTTTGGATAGGATAATGCTTACGTGTACAATGACGTCAGCATAATCTGGTACGATGACGTCAACGTAATCCTCAAATCATCCACTGATTGGCTGGTTCGGATTTTTGGATAGGATAATGCTTACGTGTACGATGATATCAGCGTAATCCGGTACGATGACGTCAGCGTAATCCTCAAATCATCCACTGAATGGTTGGTTCGGATTTTTGGATAGGATAATGCTTACGTGTACGATGACGTCAGTGTAATCCTCAAATCATCCACTGATTGGTTAGTTCGGATTTTTGGATAGAATAATACTTACGTGTACGATGGCGTCATCGTAATCCCCCAATCCTCCACTGATTAGTTGGTTCAAATTTTTGGATAGGATTGCAATTGTTTTATAATTAGTCATTATGTTCATATTATTATTCACTCACACTTTAAAACTCTCACATTCACAACATACAAGCTCCATGGCTCTTTTAAGAAATCAGTATCTTCACAGGTCTAGAGATATCGCTGAGATGGTAAGTGGTTGTAATCATCTTATGTATACATGTTTTTAATTATCATTTTCATAACTCTAATATTAAATTTATTTAAAATGTAGAACTTGATTGAATGTCACCACCACTTTAGAATGGAGGAACCAAATGAAATGATAGTGCCCTACTTGGAGGAAGCTGGGTTTTTTATCGTTGCAAAATTGGGATCTTGTAACGTGGACCCATCATTGGTGATCGCAATGGTAGAACGTTGGAGAACAAAAACACACAAATTTCATCTTCCAATAACTCTTGAAGATGTTGCATTACAACTTTGTCTACCTATCAACGGAAGACCAGTAACTAGAGGTGGTGCTTTAGATTGGGATGAAAAATGCCAACAACTTTTGGGTGTCATTCCTCCAAAAAATCAAATGGTGGGCCAATTCATCAAACTGAAATGGTTAAAAGACACATTTGCTTATGTTCTTAATAGAGTTCATTTGACAAATCTTGCAATAGAGTTCATTTAATGTATCTTCCCCTGTTGAAACATATTCAACTATATAGTTAGGGTTCAGCCTGTTTGGCAAACTTATACAGACAAATGTGTCGTACAACCGCACCGTCTTTTGCATGTATGGGTGGATGTACATTGCTCCTTCAATCTTGGGTATGGTATCGCATGCCGTTCATTGCCCTTCATTGCATTAGAGAGATATCATTTCCACTAGCAAAACGGTAAAACATTTTTCATATTAATCCAATAAATTACATATAATATACTTGTCAAACTTGCTAAATAATAGTTTTATGTTCTTTTACTAGATGGATTGACAGGGGACTAATCCATTCTGGAACTCCTTACGAGGATCTTGTTAGTTATAGATCAAACATTGATCACATGCAACATTATCAAGTTTAAAATTTCATTGTTCAACAAAATTTATATTTATTATAATTGTGTTGTCTTACTAATATGTCTTTTTTTCTCTAGTTCATATGGATGCCTTACAGGAGTCTTGAAAATGTCATACCACAACAAGCATATCAGGATTCAATGATATGGACTACCAAAGCTGCATTGATTTGTTTCTCAATTGTTGAATGACATCAAACAGATAGAGTCAAATTGCAGTTTGGACTTTCGCAGGAAATATCAGATGAACCTAAAAATATTGATACACTTCACTGTCAAGATATGAGAGGGAATCATCTGGAAAATTAGAAAGACAAACATGCTGCATGGATTCAATTTTGGAACGAGCGTCGAAGTCATTGTCTTACCGGTCAACCGATACATGGACACCCAATATCAACAGAGGAGTATATGGTGTTGTTTAGACACAACTCTAATCTGTATCTATCAGCTCTACACCTACTACGGGACCCACGATGTGGTGTTTCAGAAGAGCCAACTCAACCATCACACCGACAAAGACGTAATAGACCTCGCCTACCGACTCCTCCTATTTCTATTGAAAATGAAGCGCCAGAACCACATCGTCATTCATTTTCTTTCACTCCAACACAACAACAATTTGAACCACCAAGACAATCAGTTCAATTCATGTCAACTCAACAAGATGATCACCGACAATCTATACATTCAACTGATCAAGATTTTGTGAATAACTTATTTGGTGCAGACCTAGGTACGCCTGAATCGGCTACTCATTATATTCATAACATGTACTCATTTGGTGTTCCATCATTCCCAAATCAAGTAGATCATACTTCTTCGATGCATGTCGACCTACTAAGTGAAAATGTTCAGGAGACATATGCCCTAGTTGACGAAGAAAACTCACCTCCACGTCGTCCACGTCGTATTCGTCGATCACCACGATGTGGGACTGGACACCATATAAGAGATTAATGTAATAAAAATATTGTAATAAAATTTGTATGTATGGTATTTGTATGTTAATTTTTTTTACTCATTTGGTATTTGTATGTTTAATTATAATATTAAATTAAATATTATTATTTTATGGAGTCCATTTAATTAATTTTTTTAATAATTATACAATATAAAATTAACATTGTATTTATTTATTGAATTAAAATATTAATTACTTAATTAAATAATAAAGGAAACTTAAATTAATTATTAATTCAATTAAACTAATTAATTAAATTAAATAATAATTAATTCAATTAATAATAAATGAAACTTAAATTAATTATTTAATTAAAATAATAATTATTGATTAATAAAATATATATTTATTATTAAGAAAGATGTTAATGAAAAATAATGTGTTGCATTATTTCGCAGTGGGTGAACGTGACTTTATTAATTTATCAAATTTCCTATATATATGCTTATTAAATAGTACTACTAATAAAAATAATTTTATAAATGATAAAATAAATTTCATAACTAAAAATAACAAAATTTAAAAATAAAAAAAAAATCATGTTGAAAAATTGGTATTCAACAAACTGATTTCCCTTCTTCCTTTAAAAAAAAATATTAGTTGAGAAAGTGTAGGAGGAGGAACCGACTTCTAAGAGAGAAAAATCCAAACTTTCAAAAACAGTGGTATTTTGATACATAATTTAAAAATAGTAGTATTTTAATATTTAATTTTTATTTTAATAATATAATAATAAAAAAGCCACAAAATTTCATTTAAAGTTAGAATTAACAAATATATTTGTCACCCTAAAAACATTAAGCTAATTAACTCCGACACCGTTCACAAGTACACCACTTTGAGTACTACATGCTTGGTTTTGTCTTTTATGCTTTGTCTCAATTATTTTCCTTGCATGCAATTGTCCTCATTTTTTTGTCTCATTTTTTTTTTCATGCAGTTGTTTGAAGACGGAACCAGAAATCTGTCAAAGAGGTGTCGCATAAAAATTATTAAATTTTAAATATATTTTTAGTTCTTAATTTTAGTAAAAATATCTTTTAGTTTATATAATATATATATATATATATATATATATATATATATATTCTTTCTATTTTAGTTGTTGTTAAATTTGTTTATATTGAAATTGGTCTTGCAATTTAATTTTAGTTCTTATTTTAAGAGATTAAAATCAAATATAGTATATATTAGATAAATTAATCGATTGTAATATGAATAAATTTGTAAAAAGTGATATGTTCGTAGAGACTAAAATCAAAACAAAAAATTATCGAAATTGAAACAATTTTTTTTTTTAATATATGAGGAAACAAAAAGTATATTTAAATCAGTTAATAATACATTTTACTAAAATTAAATTATAATAACTATTTTCTTCAAAAAAATAATTAAATAAATATTACATTAAGAATGATGCAAATAATATTAATTAAATGGTACAATTAGAAAGAAATGTATTAAAAATTAAAATAATAATTATTTTAGGATAATTTTATTGTTGTTGTAAATAGATTAATTATTTCAAAACAGAGAAAATCATATGTAATAGTGATCAATATAAAAAATATTAAATATTATACATAATAGATGATTATTATAAACTTTTATATAATATATTCGTTATATTATACTTGATTACAGGAGGGAGAGGCTTTACTCCCATGCTTGCAACCATGTAAATCCGTTCTTGCTTGTTTTCAAATGTACGTTTGCCTCCAAAATGGTCACCCAATTTGTAGGGCACCCTAAATTTGTAGGGCCAATTCCGTTTTGATAAAAAATATAAATATTTTAATTTAGTTTCAAACTTCATTAAACATTTCTCAAATTTTCTTTTTGATTGTCTGGTACTAAACGTAGTGGATAGTAATCAATTTGTCTATTAAATATACTTTTGATTGTTCTTGTCACATCGAAGAATACAAAATGTTTGAAATTGGAAAATCAAGAGGACAATTGTGTGACTTAACCAATACACCTTACCCGTTCACTTGAAAATGAATCAGACAAAAAAGTTGATCATAAAATCTATAGAGGAACGATAAAATCTCTACTTAACTTTACTACTTCTAGACCTAACATCATGTTTAGTTATGTGTATGTGCAAGATTTTAAATTGATCCTAAGGAATCACATTTAACTATCAAGATTACTTTATTCTACAAGAGATCTTCTTAGTACAAACTAAGTGAGTATTGTGATTTAAATTATGTTGGAGATTAACTTTAGAGAAAAAGCATAAGTGGAAACTGCACATTTTTAGGTGACAACTTAATCTCTTGGTCAAGTAAGAGACAAAACACTATTGACATGTCAACAGTAGAAGCTAAGTATATTTCACCGACTGATTGTAGTTTCCAACTACTTTTTATGAAACATCAACTAGAAGACTACAAAATCCTAGAAACCCACATTCCCATTTATTGTTACAACAATTCTACCATTTGCCTAATCAAACTCTATACTTAGTTCTAAAGCTAAACACATAGAAATCAAACACCATTTCATTAGAGACTTTTTTCAAAGACATTATCAACATTACCTTGTTCTACAAGAGATCTTCTAAGTACAAACTAAGTGAGTATCGTGATTTAAATTTTGTTGGAGATAAACTTTAGAGAAAAAGCACAAGTAGAAACTGCACATTTCTAGGTGACAACTTAATCTCTTGGTCAAATAAGAAACAAAGCACAATTTCCATGTCAACAGTAGAAGCTAAGTATATTTCAGTAGTTGATAGCTTTCAACTACTTTTGATGAAACATCAACTAGATGACTACAAAATCCTAGAACTCAATATTCTCATTTATTGCGACAACAATTCTACCATTTGCCTAACCAAACTATATATTTAATTCTAAAGCTAAACACATAGAAATCAAACACCATTTCATTAGGGACTTTGTTCAAAAAGGTGTGCTTAAAATCTAGTTTGTAGAGATCGAACATCAATGGGCAGACATATTCACCAAACCACTAGCTGAAGATATGTTTAACTTTATCATGAAATACCTAAACTTTATTATTTTACCTAACTGATGTTGTCCAATCTTAGAGTAGTTTAGTTTCATATTTAGGATGAACTTTAGGTTTTATGTTTATGTTATTTTCATTCTATTATAAAAAAGAGCAAATTATAAAAAAAAGTTTCACTTTCAAGTCTTTTTATCTAATGACAAAAGGGGGAGAAAGATGTTTGATAATGTGGGGAGAAAAAATACTTAGGCTTAGAGGGGGCTTTAAGTAAGGGAGAATTAAAGTTTTTAAAAGAAAAGTTGTTATAAAAAATACAGTTTTGTCATCATAAAAAATTAGGAGATTGTTGGAACCAAGTTGATTTTATACTTAAAGTTTTGATGTTAACAAAAGTATTTTATGAGAACAATATATTTGACTTCACAAAGTATGAAAGAAGATTCATATTTTTTAAGACAATCTAAAATACGATTTGATTCTGATTTATAATTGAAGAAAATCTTTCACTAAATTGAAAAAAAGATATGACAAGATTTGATTGTGATTTATTTACGAGAAGATTTGATCAAAATTTATCACAAAAATATATGAATTATTTACAAGAATGTTTGATCAAAATATATTACAAGAAGATATGAATTATTTACAAGAATATTTGATCAAAATTTATTACAACAAGATATAAATCATTTCTAAAAAGATTTGATCAATATTTATCTGCAATAAGATATGAATTACTGACAAGAAGATATAAATTATTTAAAAGAAGATATGATCAAGAATTATTTACAAGAAGAAACATTCACAAGAAGATACATTTAGTATTTGCAAAGATACGATCCAGACTTTGACAAATGACAAAATACTAAATTGGACATAATCATATTCCTACTTGTGAAAGTTCAAGAACCGGTCCAACACTATGTTCTCGCCTAGGTCAAAGCAAGTAATATGAAAGAAGTTTCATATGAAGAATTTACAAATTCAATCTTAACAAAATACAAATAGTATTAATTTGAAGAATTTACAAACTCAATCTAAATAAAATACAAACTTAATCAATCTAGAAGAGCTGCTCAGATTGAATTCAGAAATAAAGAATTTATTAAAGAACAAATTATCAAAAAACATCTTGTTCAAAATTATTTTTGAATAAGATCATTGTTGACCAAACTAAGAATGAAGATACAATTTATAATTAAACAAGGACTACATTGAAGCCCTAATTTTATCTAAGAGAATCATAAAAGAATATAATAATTGAAGAAAATCATAAAAGAATATAATAATTGAAGCTCAAAATTCCAAATTCATCGAAGAGTTCAAAAAGAGAAGCACTTGTTTGAATGAGAAATATTTTTTGAGTGCTTTTCTTAGAGTGTGATAGTCATTATTATAATCAACTTGTTAGAAGAACTACCTTAAGTTCCAAACCTTTGGATTCAAACCCCATAGTGGTGTAAGTATGCCTTCAACAATCTGGGATTGTCAGATTGTGTGGAGAAGAAGACTTGGATGGTGGAGTCAAGGTGTGTGTATGTTCCTCAAATGTCTGGTGTTGTCAGGATGTTTGAGAAGACTTGCTTGGTGGATCAACTTCTTTGTAATTAAAATTGTTGATTTGGTGAATTAAATCCTTCTGAGTGAAGGGACTGATTGTAACCATGTTAGTGGTGGATCAAAATAAATTACTTGTGTCACTTTATTCTTGCACTCCTTAGTTGATATTTTTGTGAAGCGTAATCAAGTTTTTGAATTTTACCCATTTGTGAGCATGTACATCATCCTTAAAACTAGAAATGTTTATCATTAGTTTTATTAATTGAAAAATTGACGATATTCATTGATGACAATTAAGAAATAAATTGTAAAATGAATATTGCTTTTATCAATCAAACAAAAAAAAAGTGGGCCTTAGTATAAAAGAACATTCTTATATCATAAAGAACAAAAGAAATATTTTGAACTAACAATGTTTACGCATGCAACAAATCCATTCTTTATAAAAAAATTGATTATGTTTTACAGTCACACTTATGCATGTTCTTCAAAGTTGAGGACATTTAGACATTGGGAAGAGAATGTTCTGCACAGAGGACAACTCATTGCAAGCTCATACATCCTACTTTACATCTCATGACATGTTATCTCAAGGTGTCAAGCGAATGATCAAACTCCTCTATCAAACCTTTAGTGTTTTTTTAGTTCAACCTATTTAAATAATAGTGTTGTGATCATATATAAAATAAATCATCGTTATCATCTTATTGTAAACATCATCAAGTTTATCTAGTTGAGAGAAAACTTGAGTGACTTGTTATAAGTATCATCAAGTTTGTGTAGTTGAGAGAAAATTTGAGTGATTTATGTAAGCCTATTGAGGCTAAAAAAATACAAGTATAGTCAAGTGTAACTAAAGGAATAAGATTAAGTTGAGAGGTTGCTCAACTTACTAGTGAAAATGTTACAAGTTGCAAGGACTGGATTAACTCACATTGGGTAAACCAATTTTTTTTTTTTTGGTGTGATTTTCTTGCACTTATCTTTTATTATTATATTATTCCACTGAATCACACCACTATCAACTTGAAATATAACTTTTTTCTTGAACCTTCTCAGAACACAAGTAAGTTCATCATACTAATCTAACATTCTCAAATTTTATTTAAATAAATAATATTAAAGTGTATATTTTAAAGGGTCACAATTCAAACCCTCGTTTCTTGTGACAATTATATTCACTTAAAACTACTGCTATTGGTAAAAATATTTTTGCACAAAAGTGGAATGGAAGGGAGAATGAACAACAAGTACATTTCCACCAATTCACAATGAACAATGAGGAATGAATGTTCTCTTCACAATGTAGCAAAGGAGAAGAAAAGAAGCACAATGGTTAGAACACATGATTTTTCATATTTATTTTACACTTTCAAATATTTTGAATTCTTCTCTCTATGATAAGGACCACCAATAATATTCTTGACAAACATATGATCACCATTCACAATATTAGTAATAGACATTCATATACGGATGAATCTGAGAAATATTTTATAGAGTCAAAGACTAAATTGAAATATTTATATTCTTAGGGACCACGTTGAGAATACCAGAACAAGACATCATCAATTATCACGACTCATATGGAGATTTAATGTCAGCCACATGAAAGTCTTGATGAATAGATCGTTAGAGCAAGCCTCATTCACTTTCTCGTCGCTACATCCATTACGACCTGTCTATAAATAATCTCTGATGTTTTGTGGAGGATAGTCCCTCTTGCGTCGGGGACAAGGTAACAACATCTATCTCCAACATCGCCTGTCGTAGGCATCGTTCAAGGTCACAATTTGATTGTTATGTTCATATGATGAAGATTTCCCTTGTAGTGGTTCATTTATGGAAAGGATAAACATATATTTGATTCCAAGTTCACAGGTGAAACCTCAACATATGGACACTTATAACATAACCACATATCTTGGTGAGCATGTGGAGAATATAGATGTTGTTCTAAACTATTGTAGAGCACAAGGTTTGATTAAGTGTAAACTTTTCTGTTGACATTGAAGAAATGATTGATGACCTAGTTCAAGGGCTTGAATACAAATTATGTTGATTCATGGGGATAACTATGTAGTCGGCTCACTACTCTCATTATGACAGGGGATGACCCACTTAGGGCCAAGGGTGTGAACTTGCATGCCCTCAATAAGGTGATTATACTTTCATTTCATTTGATAGAATAAGGTGATTATGCTTTCATTTTCACGATTAACCAACTATTTTGTGTAGTTTTATTTTACTAGTTTAGCGTAATGTAGAATTTTGGTGAAAACATAATATGATCCATGTGTAGTATTTTAATCATATCTATAGTTGCAGATGTCCAAATTGAGTCAAATTAGTTGCACATGAATTGTAACATCAATAGATACAACTTTTATGAATACGATAAAATCCAATTTGGACTATAAAAACGTGAAACGTGTAAGTCAAATTAGAGGGATATCAATTCTAGAAGAACAAAATAGATTATTTAACACAACAAATCATTGTCCCTAAGATCATGAATTGAGCCTATAGCAGCACATTGTGCCAAACCATACACTACACTGCATCAAAAGTAGAGAAATGTGCTCAAAATCGTAGCAATGAACTAGCATGCATCCTGAAGCCCCATTTCAGCTAAAAACTCATATTTTGAAAGTGTTATGACCTAAAGGACATTAGAGATTATATCAGGAACATCTTGGAGGCTAGGAACTTGAATATCTACTCTTGGAAGCAATACATGAAGATTCATTCCACCTTTCTTATGTGTAATTTCATCTTCTTTATTATTACCATGTTCTTAATCATGAACTAACTTTCTCATTGATTAAGAATTAGACAAACCTTCTTGAATCTATGCAATTTTGGTTTTCATATGCTATTTATGCAATTACAACATATTTGATTAGTCATATATTTTTGTTTTTAATGCATTTATGTGATTGATCACCATAGAATTGAACCTAAGTATTATTTTGTTATTGACAAATAAACTATAATAACTGAACCAATATATATATATATATATTTTCAATATTGTTATTGAAATATAAAATATTAATATGTGACTAACAAATTAACGTTCGTACATGCTTTAAGTAATAAGTTTGATCACCTAAAGAATTATGGTTCATTGTTATAAAAAAGGAATTTTGAGTCATGTAATTGGTCTTAGTCTAGTTTATTTATTTGACGTAATCAAATAAGTTAGATTGTTAAAATAATGAATCAATAATTGCATTGTGAAAAGGACGTGATTCGAACTCCCTTATCAATGTTCTCTTATAGATTTTTCTCTATTTAATTTTACGTTTGTTCGACTTTTTAAATCAACCATAAACCATTTACTTAGCTAAGTGTTATTTACTTTGTTGTGTAATTAAATTAATAACAATCTCTATAGAGACAATTTTATTTATCATTATTATTACTTGAACGATTTAGTAGACTTGTCAAATAGTTGCCAATATTTTATTTTTGACAGCACAAACACTTCATTTAAGAAAATGAAAGTGTAAGGTTTTGAATCTTTTTATTTGTAGTTCAAATTCATACTATACTACTATTTTATCTTTTTTTTTTTCTATACAATCTAAAGCATACGCATTGGCAATTATATATGCAAAGCCATAACATTCTTTTTAGTTCACTTGGATTCTAAATCAAAAACATAAAAATCACAATTAAGGAAATGCATCCATTTGAACATGGCTTTCAACAACCATTATGCATTGATCTTAATCTTAAAGATATATTTTGCTATATTTTTATTCCTTTTTAAATGTTCATTTCATGATTATGTAATTTGTTGTAATCTAAATATTGATTTTGGCATATTTAAATATTTGCACATGTTCTCATATGAATGAACCATGCGAACCAAAAATTGTAGTTTCACATGATCATAGTTTAATTTATTGAATTATGTTTTTATGTGATTTTATTCACAGTTTCGCATGAGCATGCCAATTCTACAAACAAATGAGAAATTTTTAGATGAATTATGATCCTTATAGTTTAAGTACTTTAACTAATTTTTTTTCATTTGTTGTGTACTATTTTTTGATAATAGTGTTGTGTAATTCAGTTGCTAATGTCATCATTTAACTAGGAAATGAGTTGGTTACCATGTTTGTTTACAAGAGAATTTGGTTTGTCAGTTAAAAACTATTTTTTTAATTGATCTTAGTGGAATTGAATTTGAAGTAAAAGTACACAAAAAGGAAGGAGACATTTTCTTCACAGATGAGTGATTATGCTTGAATGATTATTATAGTTTAAAGTTTGGTGGTTGAATGTCATTGTGCCATACAACACTATAAAGATTTGTCATTGTAAGGGTTAGGTTTGAGAATGAGATCATCCCTCCTATGAGGTTTACATTGAACCATCCTATTCTAAATTAAAATCTTAAAAACAGACTTACTCACAATATTATTAGCGTGATGAGACACAAATTTTCAATGATTTGTTATCATGCATACATTAAGATTTTGACTGTTGAAGATATTAAATCGGATGTATTGGTATGTACTACATATGTTGTGAATTATTGAGGAAAGGATCTTTTCATTTTTTTGAATCAAAATGGTTACAAATTCTAGTTTAAATACAACATTACCTAGTCTAATAAATAAATCAGAATTAAATATGAGGGATTAGTACAAAGTCCTTTGATATTCACTACAATTGTCTTATATAATATAATAAATTAATTACAGAATAATCAGTAATAAATGACTTATCCTCAGCCACGATTTAGAATTCAACATGTGTAATAAAATATTTATAAGTTAAAAAAAATGTTTTATTTTTATTTTTCTTTCCTATGAGATGATTTGTGCTTATAGATTTTTGAAGTGCTACTTTAAACAACACAAATATTTGATTTGTGCTTATAGATCAGCGGTAAAATATCTGAAAGTGCAACTTTAAGTTTGAAGAAGCATCTTATGAATTATGTTTCATTTTTGGAGGCTAGGGAAATCTTTGAAAAGCAAGAAGATTCAACAAAGAGGTTACATTCAAGTTTGGTGTTACTAATGCCATTGAAAATAAAGTCATCTACATTCGAGTGAATCTTAGTTTAGGATTGAGAAGGACATTTGTTGTAGCTGGTGCCAACTCCACACTCAAATCTATATATCATTTTGAAGAGTAATTTGCTTAATTAGTCTTAGTGACAACTTGATGAGATGTTTTAATATGATGTTTTTTTTTTTGTTTAAGTGTTTGAACTTTAAGTAATGTTGGAATTAAAGTTTATATACCTAGATTGTCATTAACACTTTCTGATCTTAGAATTTCATTCAATTTTCAGCGAAGTTAATTTTTATTAGTCATTTCCTTTGCAATGGTTATCAACAAAAGTGGAGAACAATTTTTAAACCTTATAGAATTATATCTTCCACATAGTGTTTTCTCTCACAAGGGTAACTATATGTTATATTTTCAAGAGTGACAACAAGAAAGGATTTGAAGGTTCCGATAGTTGATGATGAAAGTCATAATTCAAACATTACATCAAATGAAGTATATAAAAAAGTAATTCAAAATATCAAATAGATTGCTCTACAATATTTGTATTCATCTTAAATGATTGTTGTATCTTTTGTATTACATTTGATATCTTGTATTGTTGTATTATTATTTTATAGATCCGTATAGTAGTACATTTTGGACCCCTTTTTTGTCTAATTATTATTAAATTAAAATGCAGTTTTCGTTTTACTAAATTTGAAAATTTAGATCTTTTATTTTATTTTTTACAAAATTTTGACCATCTTATTTTCAAAATTGTCGGTATTTGATCTCCATCTTAATTTGAATTTGAATTTAATGTGACAATCATTTTAGTGAGGTGTACGCGATGATCTGGATTTTAAATTAAACAATACTTGTTAAATAATTTAAAATAAATATTTTTATTTTTCTAATTTAAATTTTTTGAAAATATAAAATCAATTTTTTTAAATTACATTTGTTTGTTTAAAAATAAAATAAAAAAATCAAAAGAAATTCTTTACTTGTCTTTTTCTAAATTAAAATAATTTTTGATTTTTTTTCAAAAAAAAAAAATTCGAATTTGTATATGTTTTTTAAATTTTAAAACAGGAAAATAATTTTTAAAGTAGAAATTTTCTTTTTTCAAAAGCCATTTACTTATTTTTTTAAATTATTAAAATAATATTATTTAATTTAAAATATACGTCACATGATTTTCTAAATCATCATATAATAATAATATGAGAATTAAAATAACAACAATTTTAAAAGTAATAAACTAAAAAATTATAAAAAATAAAATAAGAGGACCTAAATTATAATTTAATACAATTTGGGTACTCAAAATTGCAATTTACCTTTATTACTATTATTACCACTACTGCTGGTAACTAATAATTGATTATGACAGGGAAATCCATTACCATTACTAGTCACTTAGGAAATGAATATTTTCATGTAAGTAACTAAAAAACCTTATTTTTCTTTCTCCGCTTCCGTGCTCGACCGTTGCACCCAAACCATGGATGCTCCTCTGCCCAAACCCTCCTTCAACCCCAACAAGCTACTCAAAGAACAGTTACTCTCTCTTCCTTTCCGTAATCTCTTAATCATAGCAATTGATATTCAATTTTTCATTATTAAACCCCCTTTCTTTTTCTCTTAATTTTTGCAGATTCGTAAGCAATTTGACCGGATCCTCTTTGCTCGAACTCGTAGCTCTTACAATAACTATCCCTGTGAGTGAATTGTAAATTTTAAATCATAATGTTAAATGTAATATGAAATTTTGATCAATGTTTATTTTCTGTCTCTCTTACAGATTCTGGTTCTTATTCGTCACTCCTTCACCTCCATTCCCATAAATGGTTAGTCCTTTACAACTCTTCAGTTTTGCCGTTTCAATTTTCAAATTCTTATAATTGTTTCTTTCTCAATTTTTTAATATACAACTATTTTGGTTAGTTAATATAGTGTTACTCAAATCCAACGTTTTTACTTATTTTGTCATATGCTCAATCGTAATACTTAATTGCTATGAACTACGAATACCTGACACACCTGACACGATACTGACACCAATAATTATGTGGAAAAATGAATGTAAACGACGTGTCGGTGTCGGATATTGTGACACGCCTTCGACAATAAGTGTTGGTTGTACAGAGTTTTATTGTACTTCTGTCTGGGGAATTTTTTGCTTGATCATTATGGTTTGAAACTGAATCCCTTTGGCCTTGATTTTAGAAGAAAAGAAAAAGAATCCCTTTGGCCTTTGAATCTCTTGTTTGCTTCATTGCTAGCTCAGTTTAGCTTATCATATACACAATGTAGATGATTTGACTCCTCTATAGTGAGTAATTAGTAAAGTGAGAAAATCAAGGATTGATATTTTAACCACCCATGATTTGGATTTGATTCTTCTATAGTGAGGAGTTAGAAAAGTGAGTAAATCCAAGGTTCATATCGTAACCAACTATGATTGGTCATGCACGTGCTTATAATATCAAACATTGATTTGTTTTTCAATAATTAATATTACTCACTTTATTATCTAAAATGAGTTGTTCATTTTAGAGGAACTTAATCTCATGATTTGTTATGCATGTGCATATAACATCAGTCGTTAATTTATTTATCAAAGGTGGATATTACTCGCTTTACTCTCTAAAGTGGATTGTTCACTTTAGAGGAGCATGGTCTATGACGTAGATATCATGTTTTTTTGTTTCTTTTTAATCTTGTTTTTTGCTCTTTCACTAATAGGTGACTCCTTGAAGAAGAAAAACGACGATTCATCATTTGAGCATAGGAGTTTCAAAGCTTACCTAGCTACATTGACTCTAGATTTTCTTGTCATCGTTGTTCCTATGCTCTTATTTTTCACTGTAAGTGTCTCCGGCAGAATGATAGCAAATAGAAAATGTTGGGCTTGAAAGTTGCCTTCCTTTTTTGTTGTGGGGTGGTAACATCAATGAATTTTCATTTTTAATTGTGATAGAGAGAAGATAGAAGTTAGTTAGAGAGAATGCATTTCCAAAAACGCTGAAAACAATGTTTTGAAATTTTTCAGAATTTTAAAAAATATTCAACTTGTTTTTAAATACATTTCCAAAATCTTCTATAATGACTTCTCTAATGGTTATTGGAAACAGGAAGTGCCAGAAGTATAACGGCCCTAGGTTTTTTTAATTAAATTCCAGTCATTTTGGTTTGTAATTGCTTCAACGAACTTGGTGACAGGTACTTGGTGACTGGAGCTATATCTTTGCAAGTTTGTTCACAGTCTTAACATTGCTTTATATTGCTGTAAAGAGGTAATCGTTTGATTTTGTTTAGCTAACTTCTTAAAAGGATTTCAAATTTGATGACAAAAATAATTTTGGCCAAAAGTTTCACACAAGCAAAATTTTGAAGCAGAGTAATGGCTGACTTTCGTACACTTAACTGCAGGCCTGGTGGTTCATCTCCTGATTTTGGAGATCCCAATTCTCTTAGGGCATATATTACTTCGTACAGAGTTATTGTGGTATGAAGTGTGACTAAAGAATTATTTATTCCATTGTTTTGATCTTAACATGCTATTATGTTGATAAAATTATTTTTGCAGATGATTATAACTGTCTTGTGCATCTTGGCTGTTGATTTCAGAATATTTCCTAGAAGATATGCGAAGACTGAAACATACGGAGCTAGTTTGGTAGGATTCTTTGACAGTTCTAAATTCGAAAGAAAAGGGAAAACTTGAAAGACATGTTTCACCTAAAGAATGTTGGAAAGTTTCATATAAAATATTTTATTTGCTTCTTAATCCAACACTTTCCCAACAGCAGAGCGAGTGACCGAATTTTGTAGTTTTGAGGGTCAAACTCCCATTTCATGAATGTATATGAAGTTTGACATATAAAATGATATCAGATAATTTCTCATGGAATATATTTCTGATTATCGTTGAAAAGAAATGGTTTAAGATATTGTAAAAGTATTTTTAAACCGAATTTTGTAGTTTTGGGGGTAGGTTCCCAATTTTTTTAGTTTGAACTTAGATTATAATGCCAGAGTCTATACGAACAGTTGCCTCCCCATAATTTTAGCAGATTATTTTGGGGGAGCATTTTTTCTTTGGACTTCAGCTCATGGTTTCTTTAGCAAGGTTACTTTATCTGACTTGCTAAGGGATTTGAGATTCTTTTCACTCTGCGTTTTATTGTTTGTGTATTTTGCTTTGATATTGGAGGGTTTCTGGTCCTCAACTATATTGCACTTCTGTAGATAAATCTGTATACTAAATTACATGGAGAAAAGGGGATGGGGATTGGAGAGAATGGTTTTTCTTTAATATATAAATTACTTCTATTTGTTGATCATGTGATGTTTCAATATTGATCTCAGTTTCTCTTTTCTCTCCAACTGTTTTATAGATTGTGATTTGTACAACTATTACTATCAGAATGGCCTTTTTATGCTGCTAACTAGGGGTATAGTCAATAGTTTGATTGTTCTGCTGAGATTTGAGATTACTTTTTCCTTGCAGATGGATCTTGGAGTTGGAGCATTTGTTTTAGCAAATTCATTTGTTTCTCGGCAAGCACGGAATATTGCATCTGTGTAAGTATGTTTACAAAATGAATCCTTGGAAATTAGTTGTGTTTGTATGTTTACTGAAATAGAAGATTCATGTTTACATAGATGTAGAAATGCCTTTTAATTTGTTGTTTTTGACAAATCATGTTTTTTTAAGTAAATATGTTGGGGAATTTTTGACAAGCTCATACAATGGGCAAATAACATGAACATGCTGGCAGGCTTTGAAATTTTTTCCTAATTGTATATACATGCTCTTTAACGGCATTGATGTCTTTTTAAATGAACTAGCACAAATATTTTGCATTATACATTTCTTTGATGACATCATTTTGTTATTTGCTTCAGAAACTGGAAGACTGCAATAGTTTCATCTAGTCCACTTATCCTCTTAGGATTTTTTCGTCTTGTTACAACAACTGGTGTGGATTATCAGGTAGGATTATATTCATTGAGATTCTTAAAAATTTCTGTGTCAACAAACATTTTGACATGCATTTTGACAATAGCCTATATGTTTTGGATAATTAAGTTATAAGACATAGTTCTCAAAGACTACAGAATGCAGATAATAGTTCTGATGCAATGCATGATAAATGAGTGAGGCATTTTTTTATAAAAACAATTCACTTAGCACCCGAAATGATCATCTTGATTGTATTATGCTGTGCAGGATTATTTCATTTCATTAATACTCTAGTGGTAGGTCTTCGTGGAGTTGAAACTATACAAGTTTAGACAACTGAGACTATAAGAGTTTAGACTAAGATTTGCGAAATGCTCCAGTAATCAGCACTCAGCAGGCTTGATATTTTATATATGTTATCATAATTGATTACATTATATGTTTACTAGGAAAGTCAGACACTGTTACAAATGGACCATTTTGAATTTGTTATGGGGATACTTTGTTTTTATTTGATATATTGATATATTAGGGAATAATTAGGAAAAGAAAACTGAGAAAGGCACTCATTTGAATTTTGAAAAAAAACTTAAAGAATAAAAAAGAGAGGTCACATAGAGGTTTTACTAGAAAGCTATGTGGTTACTCGTGGGATAGTTTAATCAGTGAGTACCCACATTCAAGAGTCTCATTTAACATTCTTAAGGAAGCCAGTAATATGTTTTCCTTCTCATTCTTTAGGTCACTTGCTATTTTACAAATTGAGTTATAATTGACTAATTCATGATGCTCTCAATGAAGCCAATAATAATTTTTTCCTTGACTAGGTGCATATGAGTGAATATGGCGTGCATTGGAATTTCTTCTTCACGCTTGCTGCTATCTCGATCCTTACATCCTTTATTAATATTCCCCCACAATATTCTGGAGTTTTTGGATCATTTATCCTAGTAGGTACTTTTTTTGTCTTATCCTTATGTCATGGTTTTTGAAATATGGTTTTCTTATAAATTCAATCTTATGTTTCCAAGGGTACCAGTTCAGTTTGATGCATGGTTTAAATCATTATTTGCTTTCTAATGAAAGAGGAACGGATATCATAAGTCAAAACAAGGAGGGGATTTTTAGCATATTTGGTATGAATTGCACCTTGCATTGTTCAATCATGATTTAATTTCACTTCTGGTAAATTAATTAAGC
Source organism: Cicer judaicum (assembly GCA_037974835.1). Classification (NCBI taxonomy): domain Eukaryota; kingdom Viridiplantae; phylum Streptophyta; class Magnoliopsida; order Fabales; family Fabaceae; genus Cicer; species Cicer judaicum. The sequence continues at coordinate 2,463,289 of JBBPBS010001080.1, read as the reverse complement.
CTGTAATTTCATTGGGAAATATTTTTAACCATTTTACTTCTGATACATAGTATTTGTTACAAATGTCTTGTTTTGTCTGTAGGATATTGGGGTATGTACCTTATTGGTGTCTATTTAGGAAACTATCTTATCTTTGGAAGCCATTCGTCTGCATTTAGAAGTAGCAGGTGGTTTCGGACGAGAGTTTGGGTTCTGTCAATCCTGTTTTGGTAAAATCTTAAGCCCAAACTTATTATTCTTTTGAAAGAAGTCCACTGAATTGAACTTATACCTTTTTCTTGACGCCCGTGTCAGGTTATTAACCATGCTTCTAGATAGGCACGTGGAAAGAATTTCACGGAGAACGGTATGTCTCACAATGTTATAGTTTCTTACTCGTAAGGGCTTTCTTTTGACATCAATGGATGAAAACTAACTACTGTAATTGTTGATACTTTGTGCAGTGCAACCTGCCATATGTTACTATGGTGTTGGCCGACAATCTACAGGTCACTCACTCTCACTCTCACTTTCACTTCTGTTCTGTTCACTGGATCAGTGTCTAACATAATGTGATGGCTTTGTAGCTTATATTGTGGTTGTCACTTAATGATTCTTTTGTTGGTTATATCTTCTTTTTTTTTTTTGACGAGGTTGTTGGCTCTATCTTGATTAGTGCTTAAATTTATTTTTATGCAATTGAATATATTTGAAATAATCTGACATACTTAATGCAGCAACGGCTCGTTTGATTTGCAAAAACATAGATTAGTTTCTTATATCATTGCAGTCGTTCAGTTTTCAAATCAAACAATGACTTCTCTAATTTTTTTATTATACCTCAAAAACTTATTCTTGATGGAGGCTATTTAAATGTTAGAAATAAAATATATCAAGTCATTGATTTGAAAACTTGGACAAGAAACTTGATCAAAGTTTAATCCCAAGCGTTTCTCAATCAGTACCATAATCTTAATTTCAAGCATGACATTCTTGAGGTATAGCCAACAATGTCATTGCTATTTTGGCATCTGATTTTGGATTTGACCTGAGTATTTAATCTGGGTGCCTCTCATTTTTCAGCTAATATCAATTCTAACACTGGCCGATCTTATTCCTGGACGTAAAACTTCAATACTCGAAGAAGCATTGAATCAGAACTTACTGGCTACATTTCTTCTGGTGAACAATATAATTTCATCAAGTGATTATCATTTATGCCTTCTCTATCTAGATTTCATTTATAATTTCCTCCAATAATTTTATGCAGGCAAATATCCTCACTGGGTTGGTAAACTTGTCTGTTGATACCCTTTCGGCATCATCAACAACAGCTCTTTTTATCATGCTTATCTATTCTTATATTTTATCAACTGTGATTGGAATTGCAGATTATTCTGGAATTAAGTTAAAATTTTGGTGAAGCAACTATATTTGATATGGTGTACTAATCTGTTGTATTCTTATCCCTGTTTTTCATAAATATAAGATTTTTTTTTAATTCATCATAGTTGAATCTAGAACTCGTGTGGCAATTATGGTTGGGCAGGTAAAAGGACAAATCTTATCTTAATGAAACTTCATATTAAGGACAAATAATCATCTCGTTGACTACAAAAAGGGATTAACTTTTCCCTGCACATGTAATTGTATCCTATTTCAGTCTGGAAAGTGATTGACCACTAAGAAATAATGCAACTTAAAAGCTACAACTCATACTTTGGTGTTTATGTATGTTTGCTATGCTTCATTTTCATGCTTAGTTGGTACATAGTTTTCTATGCAGCATAGACACTTCTAATGTGTGTTTTGGTGTTCAGCACTAACATATCAATTATATTTAATTAAATTATTTTTTTAAAATTATTAACGATGTTAAGATGTCAATATCAATAGTATCTGGTGTTAGTATAAATATTGTGCCTGGTTATTCGTGTTTCATAGGTGATTTCCCTTTAGTAGTTTCATATTCTACTGTGAAGCAGTGAAAGGAGGGAAGGGTTAAAAGAAGCATGAGACAGAAAGAAGAGGGAAAGAAAGGATGAAAATGAATTATGGGTGGGGATCTCTGATATGAGTATAGGTGAAGTGATGCGGACCTGCATGCTGCCTATGTGCTTTTTCGAGAAGGGGTAGCTTACATGCAGTCACATGGTTAATACAGCAGAGTCTGACAGATTGGACCATGGTCCTTGCTCCAATTCTGTCCTTTCGTGTGTCCTCATTGTCACATAAGTCTAAATTCTTGTGTTTGTAATATCCCCAATTTTTTATATAAAACATACACACCGAGGCAGAGCTATATACACAAGAACACCACATCGGTATTGGTTATCATATTATGAATAAAAGATATCATCTAAAAATGAGACATCTTTTATAAAAATATCTTTTATAAATACATCTATTTTGTAATATTGAATCAAGTCCAATAAAATATTTTGAAATAGATGTAAAGAATCCCTAGAGGTGTTTTTTTTTTTCATGGAAGAGAGAAATAAACATGCATAAATTGAGTGTAGAAATTCTTAAACCAAGTTGAATATTGAGTAATTGTTATAATTATAGTTGTAATGACTAGGTTTTATTAAAAGATTAAAATAGTAGATATATAGAGGGATAGATGATGAAAAAGTAGTGTACTTTGCGATGTCACGTGTTTGAAAGAGGTGAGTTTGAAAGATTTTGGTTGTTGTAAAGTAGGTGGTGGTCCAAGCCGCCACAGTGTTTCAATACGGTTTGGCATGAAAGAAAGTATCTAGGTAAGTTAGTGTAGCCCATTTTACAATTAGGTTACAACCATTGAAGTAATAAATGGAATATCGCCGCTTCAAAGGGTATACTAGTAGGGGCTCTCTTGTAAATGAAAAATAACTCATTTCCATACTATATTTATTCAATCTAAATGAAGAAATGTTTTCTATCCAAAAACAATTTTTCAGAAAAAAACAAAAAACAAAAATTATAAAATCTATTTTTGTAATTCGAGTTTTAAGAAAAAATAATTTTTAAAATAAGGGAAAAGCCAACTTAATTTTATTTTATTCAAATATATTTTTGTTTTCAAAATTAACTTTAAAAACCAAAATCTCCTAAAATTCCACTTAGTGACCCAAATGGGTTGGTTCATATGTCCAAAAAAAAACTATTAAACCTAAATGGATCAAAGCTTCTCAACTATTTTGGAATTATTTAACCTCAAACTCAACTGGACTAAACCTTAACTAATAACCTACCTGAATCAATATCTACCGAAGATTATAAACAACAACCAAAAATGTCGATATGCTTTTACTTGTATAGGATACAGTACTGCCATGTGTATCTCACGTACATGCAAAAGTATGTGTCTTTTTTTCTTATCATATTAATCTGATTTGGGGGACAGTTTTTGATGATATGAAAATCAATCACGAATAAATAGAATAAATAAAATTTGATTAATAATTTTTTTAATTAAGATTTTATCTCGAGTATTCTAATATTTATCTTTAATTAAATTTTTTTAATTATATAAACTTAATATTCAGTTGATTATAATATTGTTTATCTAATCAATTGATTAATGAATTATATTAAAGATGAAAATTTAAATTTTAACTGATATAATCTTTATATAAATTTTCTTAATTTACTATAAAAATTTAAATTATGAAAGTATTTAACAGTAGGAGGTTAAGAAAAAAAACACTCTTACTCTAAAGGTAACTAAATTATGAATTAATAATTTATAAGAGAATCTAAGGTACGTGAGTCATTCATTTCCTACAAACCCCAACACAGATTTGAATGGGAAGAGTACCTATTACACAGCTTGTTATGTTGTTTTTTTGCATATTTCTATATAGATTTGGGTCCACCCTTTTCCTCTCTCTCTCTCTCCATTGTCATAACTCATAACTCATAAGGGTGTGACAGAATCTACGAAATTAACAAGGGAAGAAACCAAAGCAAATCAAAAGGATAAGTGTATTTTCGTTTTACTACTACACTAACACACCTTTCTGATTCCTGAAAAGCACTTAACCTTTTTCTGCACCTTCTCACGTGCTCTGCTTATATTACTTACCCTTTTTCCAATATTTCACCTTTTTCTCTTCAAATATATGCATCAACATTTTTTGCTATAAATGAATACATGAAGATTGAAGATTGAAGATTAATTCTTGTGTTTTTAAAATGGCTTTAGAAACTCTTTCATCATCTAATAATGATTTTTCAAACTTCATTATCTATGACACAATTTCAGCTACTCCATTTAGTACTACAACAACAGAGTCTCATAATAATATTTGTTTCTTGGAAAATAGAATGAACAATGAGGTTGCATTTGATCATAACAACAATAACTATGATGTGATGATGAAGAATAGAAAACGGCAATGTTTTAGAGAGAATGAAGAAGAACAAGAAGAAGAAGAAGTAGAAAGAATTGGAAATAGCAAACAAATTGTGCAAGGGAGAAAAAAGAGGAGAAGGAAACCAAGAGTTTGTAAGAACAAAGAAGAGGCAGAGACACAGAGAATCACTCACATTACTGTTGAGAGAAATCGTAGGAAACAGATGAATGAACATCTTGCTGTACTTCGTTCACTCATGCCTGAATCTTATGTCCAAAGGGTTTGTTTTGTTTCAATTCTTCTTTTCATTCTCTTTCTCTTTATTTGTGCATATTTGGATCCACATCAGCTCACAAAATTACGGTGACAGTGTGATTTTTTTAAATGAAGATTTAATCAGAATCAGTGGTTTAATGTGATTTTGTGGAAATTATTGTTGATCTGAATATGCCGTTTAATTCATAAAAATTGTATTACATATGTTGTTGGGATTTTTCATATATCACAGCTACTTCATACTTCGTCTGATCTTACATATAAAAATACAGAGTTTAATATTTTTGGTCTAAAATTTCTATTTTATTGATATATTTTATCTTATATTTGAGAGTATAGTGATTATATGTTATTTCCCTTAATAGCAAAGATGAGGAGATTCCCTTTTTAGATATGCTGAGCTTAGGAATGCAATAAAATAAAATAATTTTTAAAACTTTATGACTAACAATGAGGTGCCAATCTCAAACTATATGCTATGTCATAGGTGTCAAAGGACATTGTTCTTAATACTTAGACAATTTTTTTCCTTTTTTTTAAGGTAAAGCAAGGAAGCGCGGCTAAGCCTAGATTGTGAAAATGAACTCTCTAATTGATGACTAAAATAAAATTATTTAGATGAGAGAAATAATTGATTAAAAGAGAAATAAATAAGTTCTACAAAATTGATGATTGAAAAGTTAAAAATTTAATATATATTTTTTTTAGGGATATATTGACAATTTTAAATCACAATTGCGTTCACATTTTGGAACGACATTATTATCTTTAATTGAAATTATGTAAAATTACTAATAAATACAATTTATGGAGTCTTAATTATGGTCTCATTTCTCAAATACATTGAAAATATTAATGTTGCGGCTCAAAAATCAGGGTAGCATATTTTCAAACTTTTTAAATCAAACATGCATGTTTTACAAACATACTTGCCATTGGAAAACCTTGATATACAAAAAATGTTCTCAATGAAAGTATTAGTTTCAATTAATAATATGCAATTGTTTTTTGTTATAGGGTGACCAAGCCTCAATAGTAGGAGGGGCCATAGAGTTTGTAAAGGAGCTAGAACACCTCTTACAATCACTTGAAGCTAAAAAGCTACAACTATTACAACAAGAAGTAGCACAAAGCAATGAAGATGACACATCCATTTCAAAACTCATGATAAGACCACCTTTTGCACAATTTTTTGTGTATCCTCAATACACATGGTCCCAAAATCCTAACAAATACACATCAAAGACCAAAGCTGCCATAGCTGATATCGAGGTTACATTAATCGAGACTCATGCAAATCTTAGAATCCTCACTAGGAGAAGAACAGGACAACTAACAAAATTGGTGGCTGGTTTTCAAACACTCTTCCTCACTATCCTTCATCTCAATGTCACCACCATTCACCCTTTGGTATTCTACTCTATTAGTGCCAAGGTATGCTCTATTCAACCTTAATTTTAATTATTTATTTTTTTATTAAATTATTCATCCTTAATTATATAATAATAAGTACTACAAAAATGATAAGAAAAAATAATCTAATTTGCTAGAGAAAATTAAAGAAAAATATGAAATTCATCACAAATTTTAGAGATAAATGACTTAAAGTCGAAATTTGTTTTTTTAAATCTATACTTTAAGTCACTAATAATTTTTTTCACCTTGCAAATATAGCACATTCTAGTCTGTTTATATAAATATTCATTTTAGTTCTTAGAGATCAATTAAAATATAAATAAATTTTATAAAGATTAAAAACAAAATATCAAAGACCAAAAGAAAAAAAAAAGTATATTTGTAGAGATTAAAAACACAAATATATTTTTACATATATTAAAAACAAAAAATGTATTAAATAATTTAGAGTCCTAAAATGTAACTTTTAAGTATGAAAATATTGTATTTTGTCACTGAATTATTGAAAAACAATTAATAATTTATAAACGTTAATATAACTAATTTTTTGATGTGCTGTTTATATTTAATTTAGTCACTAAGTGATAGATACAACAAAATTAAAAGTCAATTTTATTTTTTAAGTCTATAATTATTTATATGAAATTTTCTTAGGGTGAGGGTATGATTCCGCATGGGAGTTTATTGAACCAATTGATTAATGTGGTATCCTAGTATAAAATTTGCAGATTCAGATAGATTATTTAGGTAAAATATAAATGGTGTGCTTATTGATTAATTTATATATGAAGGTTGAAGAAGGATTCCAACTTGGTTCAGTAGACGGCATTGCAACAGCAGTTCATCACATACTTGGAAGAATTGAGGAAGAAGCTTCACTTTGCTGTTAATAAGGTTCACACGAAAGTGCATGATTTCAATGAATGACCAAATTAACCCTCAACCCACATCTAGAGATGTCTTCTTGAGTTTTTTTGTTTTTTTTTGTTAGTGTGGTGTTAATGTTAAGTATAGACTATAGTAGCTGTTCATTGTGCTTTGGTTTTATTTGGGAACGGTTTCTAAAAAAAATCGACAGATTAGGGTTGAAACCTAATGGACAAAAAAAATGCTGACCTAGTTTTTCTTGTTTGCAGTTTAGTTCTATTGTCCTCTTCAATGGCCCAATATATGAACGTCATTTTTACGGCAAGGGGTTGATAATCAATAATATTTTTCCTCCTTGCCTTTGAAATATTTCTTATTTTCTTTGATTGAGAAATTAAATGATTATCAATAATTTGTATCCAAGAAAATAAGTTGAATATTATAAAGTGGTTTACATTTAGATAGTTATAAATTAATTGATACGGTGGTTTGAGAGGACTTAAAGTTACAAAGAAGTCACAAATTCAATTTACTTTAATAAAATTAACCATCAATTATTTATAAAAAAAATATATTTACATAAAAATGAGAAAATAATAGTACCTTCAAGTTAATCAAAATTTTCAAAGATTTTAATGATAAATAGAAGTGAGTTAAATTGTTAGAAAAAATCATCAAATGCCAATGTTAAGTTAGATCAACTAAATATTAGTAGTGATTGAACTCTAAACCAGCTTCTTCATGAAACTCCTTTAATGTCTCGAATCTTACTAATAGGCTACACTTTCGTAGGAAAAAAAATAGTTTTATTTAATTTATATAAATTTATCAAATCAACTTTATATTTTTTAAAGTCTTTTTTTTTTCTCTTTAAAATTGAATCTAAACATCTTATAGGGTTTATCTCCACTTTTCTAGGGTCTAAAAGATGTCTTAAAACTTAGTTGTTGATAAAGAAATGTTAACGTTGCAAATAAGAGCTTAAGAAATAAAGTTAAAGTTGTTTGAAAGTATTCTTAAATTAAAAGCTATTTTATAAAATATTTTTTTTTTATAAACTATGACTATTTAAGAAAATCTTAGTTTAAAATAGAGAAAATCTTAATAAAATTCAATGAATTTTTTCAAAGAAATTTATATGTGTTTTTCTCAAGTGACATTTTAGACAATTGGAAGCCAAATCAAGACTTTCTATATTATAGTGAAGGAGAGGTTAAAAAAAACAAAATTGGCCCATGTTGTTGGCTGAGGCTACATTTAAAACTTTTGTTCTTTTTTGGTTATGGATAGAGATAGTGAAATTTGTAAGATGTGGTATGATTTTTGCAACAAGATATATATATAAGCAAAATTTGTCCTTGATTAATGAATGGGGGGCCAAGGGTTCATGAAAACTTTAAAGACAACATTTTGGATTTACTTTGGGGTTGCTATCGGTTGTTGCCTTCATAGCAAAACACTAGTAATTATTGGAGGGAACATTGATATATCAACTAAGATAAGTTGTTGTTTTCGTTTTTTGATAGCAAAAGCAAACCTACAACCCCCGGATTTAATTAATTCAAACTTTTCTTTAATATGGAAAGCGATGTAAATTCTCACTATGAATAGTTATTGACTCACGAGGTTAAAAAGCGTTTTCTCACATTAACCCCATCTATGGGGAAAAATAAAGTCAAACTAACAGGTTTTCCATGACAAACAAATGATGACAAAAAAAATTACTACCTCATTCTTTGTATACAAGACTATATTGATTAATCTATAGAAATTAAAAGAGTTTGTTGATCAATTGATAATTTAAGTTGTTTTACTAATTTACTCATAAAGAGAGAAAATTAATTTATAGTTTTATCATAGTATTTATTTCATATTGTAGAAAAAAATGTAATATAATTAAGAATAAGTTTGTAAAGAAATAACTAGTGCAACTGAAAAAGTAAAATGAATTTTATAAAAAGAGACAGAAAAATCACAAAAGAGTTCTATATTTAGGGATGAGATAGTAATATAAAATGAGTCTCTTCACTTGTCCACCCATAAAACACAAAACAACTTTTTTTACCAAATGATTTCACTACAAAAAAAATTTGATAACATCTCTCATCTTATAAACTAATTTTGTCATGGTTAATTTGGACTCAACCTAAACTCTAATATGGTATCATAAATGAGGTAAGAGTGACAATGTTTAGTTGTGCACATGACACATGCTAGGTGCCATAGTGTGTATTGAAGTTGTGTTTGAATTCATATTGCCAAAGTTCTTAGGAAATTAATTTTGGGGAGTCCGGGAGAGCACCTGGAGCAACAAAGGGTCAAATGTTCTAGGACGACAAGAGACTTTGAAACCATATCTCAACTAAAAATTTTAAGATATTAAGTACATAGATCACCACTCTTATACATTCATCATTTTAGCTTATTCTTAGTTGATTTGAAGCACTTTAAGTTATGTCTACCATTTTTCCTTCTCTCTTGTTTTAGAGTTTTGTGAGGGTAGTTAGATATTTTCTTTGGATAGCATGGTTGTATTTGGGGTGTGGGTTATTTTACAAAAATTGAAATGTTATAATAATTTTTTTAGTTTTACTCTTTAGTTGTTATAAGACAACAATCATTGTTTTTTCTTCGATTTTGGAGTTTCCACGTTATATTCTTGTGTTGTGATTGTGTTATTTAAATTTCTCTCTCTCTTTTTTTTCCCAACATCTTGTATTAGAGTTTTTGGTTCGGTATAGGGTAGTACAATTCTTAGTATGCTATTTGGTTCTAGTTTTTTATGATCTTCCACGTCAAAAAAGAATTATGGTTTTGTTGGATATTAAGTTCTTAGTATGTTATGTAGTTGCAACCTAGGTAGTTAATCTCAAATAGCGGTGTGTCGTGACCAACCTCGGAAACTAGGATAGCGTGATAGCAGGTTGTGGGATACCGGGATGACCTCTACATGAATAATACTATATAAACATGCATAATTAAACAATGTCTCAAACTCATAGTCTAAATCAAAACATACATTTAGATATCAAATAATCTTAATCAAAATATAGATTTAAATACCAAATATCATCATGTTCTTCAACATAGTAGAGTAATAAAATTAACAAAATATTAAAACTAAAATGCATGTTATAGGAATAAAAAATCATCATCATCTTCAACATAGTCTTCTTCCTCCTCTTCCCCATCAACTTCAATATATTCTTCTTTCTCCTCCTCCTCCTCCTCCTCATCCTCATCATCTTCAACATAAATAGGTTAAACTTCTTCAACATCTTCTTCTACCACCACTTCTTTTGATATTGCTTCTTGTGCTATTGCTCTAGATGCACTTGCAACTGCCTTTTCTTTTGCTGCCCGCCTAGTGTAGACCACCGGCTCATTAGCCCCACTTGCATTGGCAACATCAGTCCAAGTTAGGTTATCACTAGTATAAACTAATTCTTCAACAGGTTCACCATCTTCCCCCAAGTCTCCTACTTCAAATTCATTGATATAATCATCATCATCATTCAAGACGATTGGATCAATCACATCACGACAATCATATCGCTCTTTCAAAGCCTGATTATACTTAACGAAAACCAAGTCTTCCAACCTCTTATGCTCAAGTTTACTTCTCTTCTTGGAATGAATCTAAGTATTATAATTTAAAATGTTAATTTACTAAATTAATATGAACCTACATAGTAGAATACTCTATAACTTACTAACAAGTATTAAGTATTAACTTACATGCTCAAAAGTACTCCAATTACGCTCACATCCTGAAGAACTACATGTCAAACTCAACACTTTAATGACCAATAATTGCAAAAGTGGAGTTTGTGCTCCATAAGTCTTCCACCACTCAGTTGCAATGAGACAATCATTTTCGTTGTATACAAGTTGTTGTGTGCTAAAAGTTTTAAGAAGAAAATAAATGAAGTTCCAATTACCGGGAGCTACTGTTGCCCTTTGTCTTATTGCTCCACCCAATCCAAAGAGACCATTAGCAATCTTATATTCCGACAATTATGTTGTAGTCATGTCACTCATTTGATGACTTTCACTAAGTGTTTTGATGCATAAGTGAAGACCTCCCATCAATATGGGATCATTCTCAATTTTTGGTTTGCTATAAAAATATTTCGGATTTTGGTAGTAGCCTGCAGCATGCAATGGATGATGAGGTTGACATTTCCACCTTTTATCAATGATTGCAAATATATCTATGTACTTGCTTGCTTGTTCATTGAAAGCTTTTCGAATATCCTCCTAGGCCTTGATCATTGCAGCATATATATATCCCATTGTAGGTTTTTTCTCATTATCAACAAGTCTTAACACTTGTACAAAAGGTCCCATAACCTTAAGAGTGTAGATGATATCATTCCAAAATAATGTCAAAAGTACAATACAAGTTGCTTTTTCCCCTTAGGATCGTTAGCTGCCTTGGACTTCAACCATTCTTCTGAAGTGAACATCTTTCTAAGGTTGGTTTTTTGTTTATGCAATCTTTGCAAAGTAAGAAATGTGGTAGCAAACCTTGTGACTCCATGTCTAACCAATTCAACATTGTCAGTGTTTTTCCTCATTATGTTCAACACCAATGTGTGGTTATAAATGAAGCCGATGAGACTAATCCCTTTTTGAATAACCGTTTTAACCTTAACAATCTTTCCAATATCTTCTAACATCATGTCTAAAAAATATGCAGCACACGGAGTCCAAAACAAGTTTGGTCTCTTGGCAGTTAGTAGTTTACCTACCAATACATAATTACTTCCATTGTCAGTAACCACCTGTAAAATTTGTGTCTGCTTTTTTCATGAACATTAAATCCAAGGGACCTTTTGTCTTCTTGGCAACCGGTAAAGGGGCTTCAATTGCCCTATTCCATTTCAAATTCTCCTTATTTCAGCTACATCATCATTAACATCATCGTTAATTTGAACTTCCATCTCATTTAATATTCCATCTTTTAGTGTTTGTTTCTCATCATAATCTAATTTACAATCTGGTGGTATTTTTCTACAGTTTTTTACGTCTCCCTTTATTCGTAACTGATGTTTTCTTGCTCTAGTAATTCCTCCACTAGTTTCAACTTGACAGAAATCACATGTCACCCTCTTCCTAGTATTCTTGTCTTTTACACTATTAAACTGTCATGCGAGGTCAACATTATCACCGATTAATTTAAACATTCCAGATTATGGGGTTGTAGATGATGTTATCATGGTTGTTTGCAGAACAGACAATGAAAAAAAGGAAGTAGAAAAAAAAAACAAAGAGAAGTAAATTAAATTAATAAAATCAAAAACAAATAAAGAAGTAAATTAAATTAAATTAACAAAAACAAATTAAATTAAATTAACATAACGAAAAAAGAAGTAGAAAGAATTAAATTAAATTAAATTAAAAAAAACAAAAGTAAATTAAAATAAATTAAATTAAATTAACAAAATTAAATTAAATTAACAAAATGAAAATAGAAATAAAAAAGAATTAAATTAACAAAAACAAAAACATAAGTAAATTAACAAAAACAGAAGTAAATTAAATTAAATTAACA
>JBBPBS010001080.1:2437756-2450770 GCA_037974835.1 Cicer judaicum | reverse complement strand
TAACATAATGAAAAAAGAAGTAAAAATAATTAAATTAACAAAAACAAAAACAAATTAACCAAAATAAAAAATAAAAAATAGAAATAAATTAAATTAAATTAACAAAAACAGAAACAAAAATAAAAGTAAATTAAATTAAATTAACAAAAACAAATTAACGAAAACATAATTAAATTAAATTAACTAAAACAAATTAAATTAAATTAAAAAGAAGTAAAAACAATGAAAAAAGAACAAAAAAAAGGATGAAAAAAAGAATGAAGTATAAGAAAAATAATTAAAGAAAAAAGAAAAAATTAAAAGAAATAAAAAAAAAGTAACAAAGGAGATGGAGAAGTAACAAAACAGAAAAAGAAAAAGGGACAGAGAAAACAACACATAAACGAATATGAGGAGAACGAACGATGAGATGAGAACGATGAGAAATGAGAATAATGAGGAACTGGATCTAAAAAATCTGAAGGGCGTATTACCAAAATTACCCCTAAAACATTTTAAAATTTATGGGTAAATTTATTTTTTCACGAAAAAAGAGGTCCAGATTTTTTTCAAGTTTTTTAGGGTTTACAAACCCACGACCCGCGAACGTGCCCAAATCGCACGCGAACCCTTATTTCTCTGCTCTGCTCTGCGCCCCTCAGCCATGTCACTCGCTGCTCCGTCCCGACGCGATCCCGCAGCGAATCGGCGTTATTGACTACCTAGGTTGCAACATTTTATGATCTTCCACATCATAAAAGAATATCGATACTATATAAGTGATGTTTAGGAAAAAATTTAATTAAAGAAAGACTTGATTATTAAGTGGTCCTTTGTGGCTCACCTTTCTTTCTAGAAACCTACATGTGGCACGATTTCCAGTTTTCACCTTTCTACAATATTAAAATTTCCAAGTACTGTCAAGTTTGACATAGAGAAATTTGATGAGAAAATAAATTTTGGCTTTGTGGAAAATACAAGTCAAAGATGTGTTGATATAATCAAGATCACATAAGACACTGAAAGGAAACATTTCCATCATGGACAGCGAAAAATAGGAGGAATTAGATTTGAGAACTGCAAATGCAATTCTTTTGTGTTTGGCTATGAATATTATTTTAAATGTGTAAGAAAAGTCGACATCCCAAGAGCTTTGGGAGAAACTTGAAATGTTATATCAAACAAAAGACAACTCAAATAAGTTGTTGTTGAATGAGCAGTTTCATAAGTTTTGCATGAATGAAAATATGAAAGTATTTGAGCATCTAAATACTCTTAATGGTATTGTCTCTAAATTAGAAGTCATTGGAGTAAATATTGATGATGAAGATAAGATGTTAAGACTCATATGATCTCTTCCATCTACCTATGGGCATATCAAACCTAATTTGATATATGGGAAGGAAACTTTGAGCTTTGAAGAAGTTTCCAGCAAAATTATTTCTAAAGAAAGAATGTTAAAAAGTGAGGAAGACACTTTATTAAACCTAGTGATAGTTTCAAGGAGTATGCCTTATAGGAAGAAAAATCGTGGAACTATTCTAAAATATTGGAAATGTGGAAAACCTGAGCATGTGAACAATAATTGTGCTGATATATAAATTTTAGAGAAAGACTCTAAGTCGAATGCTAGCAATGTCTCCTTCATGATGGGAGGTGATGATCTTGTTTAAAAATGAAAAATGTATCCTTATGGCATTTCCACACTGTCATGGAAAATGATAATTATTGCTAGCGAGTTGGCATATGGGAATTAGATGACACTGATGCAAGGTGAGTTGTAAAATTATGTCGGTTGTTGAAGAACTTCTTGAGAAAGCCAACATGGGAGTTACAAAAATATTTTTTAGAATGGTTTTTGGCATAGAGAATATATTCTTAAAGTGATTTAGCTTCAAGTGAAGTATACTTTTTTTATGGTGAAGTATGATAGTTCCTTTTAACTATGATTGTCGGTGTAGACAATGGAAACTGAAGATATATAATTTTCAATCAATGTCGAAATTGTTAGAGTTGGTTGAAATTTTATATATTATAATAGTCCCACATTGTTTGGAGTTTTCTGTCAATAGTTAGATATTTGTTTTTGGAGAATTTCACATAGTGTTATTCTTAAGTTGTCATTAGACAATGGTCGTAGTTTTTTCTTCAATTTTTGAATTTCCATGTTATATTCTTTTGTTGTGCTTGAGTTATTTAAATTTATCTGTATGTTTATTTATCTCAATAGTTTGTGTGTGTCTGTGTTGGATCATGATAGGGTCTAGTGAATCATCACATTGGACAAAGAGTCACTATACACGTGATTTGAGCATCCTATCTTCATCCAAAATTTTAAAGCATTGTGTATATAGTGTGTATGCGTGTATGCACATGTTGGATCGTTAGGGGGTCTGTTGCATTGTGAAGGTGCAAAACACACAAGAATTGGGGGTTGAATTGTGTTTTTCCTTATTAAAAATCTCTTTTCAAAATTCTAATTCGAGATTCTTCGAACAAATAAATAAATCAGAGGCAACAATAAAACAATGTAACAGGATAGAGGGAGAAACACCATAATTTATACTAGTTCACTACCAACGTGAGAATAAGTTCAGTCCCCTCACACATAAGGATTTATCCACTACTTCAAACTTGAATTACAACATCCGATCCTACAAATCAATCTTCTCGATTTCTAGTCTGAAACCTACAAAGCATTGAAGAACTTCAACACCTTGACCCTACGTGTCAAGCCTTCTCGTTTTGTTCTTTTTTGGTTGATTTATGGTTGTGAGGTTGAAGAAAACATAAGGGAACACAACAATAATTCAAATTAAAGGTACAACACTAAAAAATATAACTATAATATTATTACCGAGATGAGTTTAGAAATAATTACCATATAAGTTGAATATTTGTTATACTCATTTGATTTGCTCTTATTTTGAATTAGTGTATTCTTCTATAACTCACTTCATGTTTAATATCCCTTACAAATTTTTTTCTAGCTTAAAAATGAAAGATCAATCTTTGTATCCATGAGATAAAATTGAATTTTGGATTATAGTTTATTTTTGCAGACAAATTGAATTTTCTAAGGTAAATCTAGAAAAGAAATTATGCACTTTTTAATTGCTTGTATACATGGTGAAAGTTACAGCCGTTTTAGGAAGAAAAAGAAAAGCTAAAAAGATTGGAAATTTGGTTGAAGAGATGGCATGCATATAAGGAAAAATTACAAATGTGAAGGTAAAAAGAAATGAGGTTGAAATGATTGAAGGGAGTGCTAATGCTGACAAAAATAAATAAATAAATAAAAACAATCATAGGCAACCAAAAACTGAGGAGATCAAAACCAGAGGCATAATCATAATCAAAACAAGAGGTAGAATTAGAGCCAGAGGC
The DNA here is from genome assembly GCA_037974835.1 of Cicer judaicum. NCBI lineage: Eukaryota > Viridiplantae > Streptophyta > Magnoliopsida > Fabales > Fabaceae > Cicer > Cicer judaicum. The sequence goes on along the minus strand of JBBPBS010001080.1, from coordinate 2,447,404 downwards.
AGAATTAGAACCATAGGGAATCATAACCCAGAGGCAACCACAACCAAAGGTAGAACTAGAACCAGAGGGAATCAAAACTAGAGGCAATCACAACTAGAAGCAAAACTAGAGGTAGAATCGTAATCAGAACCATAGGCAGAACTAGAATCAGAGGCTGAATCATAATTAGTAATTCTTTTTATATCAAATATTAAAATTAAACGTATGATTTATTTTTAAATTTTTTTTAATTGACTGGACAAAATTGGGATACTACAAACGTAATACTTTGTCAACTCATCAACATGTTTCTTATCTTCTTTTAATCGTCTCACATACGTATTATTCACAAATGTAGCCTCTAAGTCATAGTTGTGAAGTCCAAATTACACCTACAATCCTTCTCTCACCATTCTCGAATGGTCTTGTTATAACTTTAAATGGACAATCACATTTTTAGTTGAAATCCTTGTGTCACCTTAATTTGACTTATACTTTCCACCTCTAGCATAGCCTTGTAATCTCAAGGTATGGAATTCAAATCCCTTGGGAACAATTGTAAATTAGTCATTAGTATCACTTTGATGTTTACAAAAAATTTCCTTCAAGTTTATTTTTTTAAAAAAATAACTACAATTAATTTTGTCTTTCTTCATCTTTTTTCGGTCTTTGTGTCAGAACTAGTAATGAAATTTCTAATTTAATAAAAATTGAAAAAAAAGAAGATAGTTCTAGTAATTTGAAATTTTAAAATATTTAAGATATTCAAAACTTTAATATTGAAAAATCCAATTTATATACATACATGAAATTTTTAATTTTTAATTTGAATTTATATACTGAATTTTTTAAAATAAAAATTGTCTATGTGTATTTTTATAAATCCAAATTTTTGGGGGAAAAACTAGATATAAAAAATTTGGTGTTTGTGTGGAGTAAAATCTTGTATCCAAAATATAAAATGAAATGAAGTAAAAACCAAAGAGATAAAATTGAGTTTTAAAACAAATTGTAAAGTAGGACTCAAATTATGGAACATCAAATCCAATTTTTCAAATAATGGAAAGAATTGCAGGCCTCGTTGTTATACTTTGACTTCCACTTGTATCATGGGCCTGAAATATTTGGGAATTTCTTTTCTCATGAAAATTTTACACTATACTCCCACATTTAACTTTGATTTTTCATAAATATAATGAAATAACATTTTTGTCTTCGTATAAATTTTAAAATTTGGAAATTTAAAAAATTGATGTGTATTAGAAAACTTTTTTTTAAGTTTTCTGTTAATATACATTTTTAAATTTATGTACTAAAAATATTTTTTAAATTTTTTGATAGTATATATTTTTAATCTTCTATACTAAAAAACATTTTTAAAAGTTTTCAATATACATTTTTCTGTACTGGAAATTTTTTTTTTAAATTTTCCGATATCATACATTTTTAACTTTTTGTATTGAAAAATTTTAAAAATATTTTCCAATAAACTTTTCTCTACTGAAAATCTTTTCTGATAATTTCCACAAAACATTAAAAATTAAAGGTATATTTAATTTGATTTTTTTAAATTTGTGGGGATATAAAAGTTCAAGATAAAGAGTAAATTTTTCTCCAAATTAAGTAACTTCAGAAGCACAAAAAACTTGCTGCACTATATCAGGGCCTGTAGTGGCATATCGACAGCACATGGCCCAATATTTATTTTGTTTTGTTTTTTTTTAGATAATTACAGGATTCTGAAAAAATACTGAAAGAGAAAAATTCACCGTACACTATAGAACTTAGAAAAAAAAATCCAAAATCCTAAAACATAATTAAATATTAGAAACAAAACAAATGGTTCAGAATTTTTTAGCCAAAAAAAACATGTTTTTCAATATTATTGATGTTATTTATAATTGAAATAAATAACAACTCTTTGAATTTTTAGTGTTTTTTTAAATCTATTTTTTAAGATTAAAATATGAACTCCAAATTATTTACGACAGTCTTGTGCAATATCAATTATTTGAGTACTGGTTTGTGATATCTTTGGGACCACAGGAGATGTTGTATATATTATGTTAGGATATAGAAACGATAATTAAAATAGTTAAGAGTTCCTATGAAAGTTAGTTAATTGATTAGATTTTAGGTGCTTATTAAGTTATGTTGTTATTTTGGTTATTTTTAAAAGTCTTTAAATAGCCATTAATTTTAGGAAAGTGAATAATTAAGTTATTTGTTAATCTAGTATGGAAAAGTAAATAAATTTTACGTTTAGTTAATCTAATATGAGAAGAAACCATTAATTTATGATGTATTTGATTTACTAAAAAATAATGAATGAAATATGACAGTCTTTTTGTATTATGTTTGATTTAGAAATTGATTATGAGACTAAGAGATTAGACAAAAATATAAATTATTGTCCTTCACTAAATCATGAAGTAATTTTTTGTTTTTAAGTTCAAACTATCAAAAATACCAAAATATCATTTTATTATCTACTTAAAAAATTATTATCCATCTTTATTATGTCATTTCTTCTCTGTATTCTCTCATGTCTCTTTTTTCTTTTCTCTCCTTTCTCTCCTATTCTCTTTTTTTCATCTATCTATCTATTTTCTCGTGTCTCAAATAAATAGCAACTTAAAATTGTTTATTTTGTGCATCAATCATCAAACACAATAGAGTATAAAAAATGTCACCTATAAATTTGCACTATTCAAATATTTACTGTTTTGGGAATCAAACTTACTATTTAAAATGTTTTGTTCTATTCTTTTTTTATTGCTGTAAAATAAAGAATTCTAGTCTCTTTTTATTTTTGCAATTTTCATTCTTTTGACCACTCATTATTATTTAGTTATGGGAATTCTTTCTTACTCAAAGATAAAGAAATAATCGAAACACATAATCAACACCTAATTGTGATTCTCCTCAATTTAAGAATCACCACATAATCAAGCAGTCGAGATATTCTAGCATTCATGTGAGCTTAGCTAACTTTGCAAACCATAAAAAAAAAAAAAAAAAAATCGAAACATAAAATCAAAACTTGAAGGATCTGAGTAAAAATTAATCCGCCAAAGCATGATTGCACGGCTGTGACAATCGATATCCCAACACTTCTTTACTAAAAAAAAATGAATAATTTTATTGGTTATACAATTATTTTTAAAGTTACATTGTTATATGAACTCAATTTATGTAAATTTATTTTATGTAAATTTATTTTATGTGAATTTAATTTAACAAGTAACTTATTTTGATGTATCTAAAAATAATAAGAATGTGACTAACAACCGTCACTTTTCAGGGAGAAAAAAATAATAATTTGGTTCAATTTTTGCATTAAAAAATCAAATCAACGACAATTTAAACAAACAATTTAATAAAAAAAATCAAGTAATTGAAGTTAAATGGTTAATGAATTTTAGTTAAAGATAAATCGTTTGAGAGAATTCAAATTTAAATTCTAAATGAAATAATTTTTTATTAGACTTTACTTATTTTCCAACCGAATTTTAAATTATTAATATTCATTTTCTCCAAAAACAAAAGAGTTAAATCAAAAAATGAATAACAAGAGTGTTCAATGAATGAAATGACATACAATTCTATAATATAAAACCATCTAGATACATTAATTATTCACATGTCATTAATTATTCTCCATCGTCCTATCATATATTACACTATTTAAAACGTCTCACATTATTATTTTTTAATTAAAAAAGTCAAAACTGTCAAATTTTAAAATAAAGAGAACAATTTCATAGATAAGTAAAAATAGAATACTTAAAACTGTAATTAAACCAATTTTTTATACTCTTAAAATAAATACATAACCTAACAAAAATTATAATAATTAAAAACTCACAAACACAACATATATTTTTAACGTGGAAATAAAATATATAATTGTTTAATTTAGATCTCAAGTAATTAATTTTAAATGACATAAAATCGAACTTAATTAAGAAGAGATCGAGTTTGATTGATTTTGCTGGATTTGAACTGAGGTATAGGAAAAGAAAACCAATCATTTTAATTGATATGGATTGGATCTTTGGCTTCATCCAACATACTTTTAATTATTACACTACCTTCATCCAAATTGTAGAAACCAAACTATAAATAAGAATAGTTACTCCACTAAAATAATTAGGAATTTAGATCATATGTTGCATTGCATTACTTGACATAATCAAATTGCATGAGAGAAATAGAGAGATAAATTGTTGAAGAGATAGAGAGGTAATATTGCAGTAGAGGATTTGGATCCAACAATTAGTAACATTTATGCAATCTTGACACAAAAATTTGTTCTATCTCATCTCAATCAAATAATAAAGATAAAAATAAACACAAAAAAAGAAATTATCATAGAGGCATAATACCCTGCCTAATTTTTCTTTTGCTAAATGAGAATCTTCCATTTGAAAACGATCTCTTCATTGCAATTGGACTCATAACACAATGCAACATTCTTTTATACCTTGACTTGTTACTTTCACCTCTTAATCTCTTAGATGAACCAACAACATCCATTGAACACCCTTCTTCATAAGAATCTTCATTTTCATTTTCATTCATATTCAACACATCACCAATTGAAAATGAATGATCCAAAGAAATTGACCTTCCAATTATAGACTCACACACTTCATCTCTAATCTCAATCACTCTTTCCCTTCCTTGCAAATCACTAAAAGCACGAAATGCATGCTTTGTATCATCACCACCACCACCATGATTCATCATCATTGCTATTTCCACCCCCCTTAATTCATTCCCACTTCCAACCACTATTTGTTCATCTTGTGAAAAAGTTTCATTTCTCAAAGGAAGTTCTATAACTACATCTTGAACTTCAAATGTTGAAACATTATTCAAAGTGAATATGTTAGAACGACATAGAGGACAACTAGAGTTAGATTTTAACCATTTATCAATACAACAAACATGAAAAACATGGTTACAATTTGGTAACATTCTAACACTTTCATCATCTTCAAACTCACTTAAACAAACAGAACAATCACTTACACCAACAAAAGTTTCTCTTTTTTTGAACTTGTAAACTGCAATGGACTTTATTAGTGCCTCATCTAGGCCAAAGTTTGAAACTTGATGGTTTTCTCGGCGAATTCGTTGCGAATCATCAACTGGGTCAGTGCTATTTCTTCTTGTAGATACTCTGTGACCACAGTATTTGGATATGAGAGTATAGTAACTTAGTAGTAGAAAAGCAGTGGCAAAGATTCCAAGGAATGCAATAACAAGAGGAGAGACATTTGATTTTGAATCATTATTATGGTATTGAAGAGATGGTGGTGGAGGAGTGTAACTGTAAACTATGTAGCACCATTGTGGACAGTAGATGTTGCAAAATCCTTGTGAACAGTCTTGGCTGTTTTCATAGGGAGTCCAAGATTTTGGATATAGAAGAGGAGACATGGAGATAAACACACTAAATATCAAAATTTTGAATACTAGACTACCCGAATCGCGATCTTTGATATTGCATATAAATGCAAGTAAATATCAAAAGTTTATTATCACAATTTCGTTGCGATTTTTGATATTACTGAGAATCACAGTTATATAAATTCATGTGGTTGTAGAGACATGAAATTTTTTTATGTGGCAGTATAAATTCCAGTCGCAAAAGTATATTAGAGTTGTATATTACATTACTGTCTGAAAATTGGTGAAAGGAAAAAAATTGATGTACAAACAATGATTGGAAGCATAGGGTGAAAGAAAAAGGGAAAATGGTGTTATAATATATATTATTTATGCAAGAGAAAGAAGAAAGAAGAGAAAGCACATGAAAACTTGGGAGAAGCTAGAAGGCAAGTTTGTTTCATGGGAACAGAAAACGTGAGAAAAGGGTCAGAGGCTTAGATGGAAAGTATGAGAAAGACAAGGAAAATGGGATATCTGATGGACACAATTTAACTTTTCTTTTTCCACTTTTTCTTTTTTCTGTTCATAGCTTTCTCTATTATCTTGTTTATATTTCTTTGTTAAAAATTTTTGTTGGCTAATTAAGGAGGTGTGTGCTAGTAGTGTACTTGGTGTGTTGGTGTTTGTTGGGAATTTATTAAAATGATCAATTATTTCGCTCTAATAATTTTATTTTTATGTCCTACTACTATGAAATTGTTTTTTACCTAGGTAATTATTAATGCCAAGCATTCTCCAGCATAACCGATAACTAATTTGTGTAGAAAATTTTATTGACCATTTTATTTAAATTTTTCTTTTAATTTTTGTATTTATATAAACTTCGAATTTAAAATCTTATTCCAAAATTTGACTTTAATTCTATTGTAAGTGTTTGGTTTTATTTTTGGAAAAAGTCAAAATTAGTTTTATTAATATAAAATTGATTTTGACATATTTTAATATAATTAAATATAGTCTAAGTTATTTCAACAGTTAATTATAATTTAAAGTTAGATATTGTAACTTTTAAGTTTTTAACTGCAAACATTAGTTATGTACTCAAACTTATTATTGAGTTTACTTTTAAATAAATATATTCAAATATAAAATATTTTATATTTGAATTATTTTTAATTAAAATCATTTTAACAAAATATATTAATTCAAAATTTGTTTTTGCAGATAATAATAATGTAGTTGTTATTAAATTGCTTTGAGTTCAAAGGGAATTCATAAATTGTGAAATAATAAAATCATCAAAGATCAAGATTTCATTAATTGCTAGCATTGCTATGTGTGGAGATTATTTGGCCATGATTGCTTGAATTGCTATGTGTGGAGCTGATTTGTCCGTGAAGTTAGTTGTACCCGATTCAGAAATGTGGAGTTATGCTACAAATTTCAGTACCTTTTGATTCAATGCAGCACTTCAGCTGGGCTAGTGGGCATTAATTAAACCAAAAATATAATAATTAAAATATCACTTAAATGTCTTCGTTATTATTATTACTACTTTCATGTAGTAAATATTTGTAGAAAGCTAAATAGTTTAATAGAATTCTAGTTTGAATTTTAATTAAATTAATTTTAATTTAAATATAATTTTTTATTAAATATTTATTTTCGGTCTTTTATTTTTTTTAAATTTTTTTTATGTCTTTTATGTTTTATAAATAATGAATATTAATATTTTTTACTATATTACTTTTGAATAATGTATGATTATTGCTATGAATTGTTGAAACATATTTTTGGATCAATTGTTAAGTTAAGTATGCAATATCAGCAAAGATGAGATGAAGATATAAATAATTCTTATAAATGTCTCGTTTCAAAAAAGTTATATATATTTCAAAATATACAAGAAGAATTTTTTCGGAAGACTTATGTTGAATTAAATGAATATTTTTCTGAAAAGAATATTATAGAAAATACATATTGACACTTGATTGAAAAGAGTTTATATGATCAATATTTCTATAACTTATTATAATTATAATTGTAAACATGACAAAAATTCATCACTTTTAAAATATAAATAACCAGAAAAAAATATTAAATAAAAATTAAATGATCAAAATTATATTTAAATTAATAATTATTTTTGTTTTAAATGATCAAAATTATATTTAAGTCAATAATTTTTTACTAAAATAATTTTTCACTAAAATTTACTTAACTCTCAACGTAACATCATGTCTCTCAAAGTCCTATTCTTTCAAAACTAGAGTTAAAGATTAAAAAAAAAAAATTGAAATAAATGTTTTACAAAAATTAACTTCGAATCTATTTGTTGGGACATAAGTACTTTTGCTACTTATTGTTTTATTTAGGGGTAAAAAATATGGTTCTCCGTTGTCGCTTTCTCTTTTGTGTTGCGGGACTTTAGCATAACTTATTCTATTCTATCATACTTTGCATATATTCACCCTTTGATCCCAATAGTTACTATCTTTCTCTTCCACAACTTAGGACCACCGTGTTTGGGACGAACTTCTTTGAAAATAAACATTCGGAAATGAATATTAGGTCCACTATTTCCATTTACTTGTGTCCTGTAAATATTATTCATAATATAATAGAATATATATATATTCTGTTTATTTGTTTCCTATAAATTCTAGAAGAATTCAATATTTGTACATTCACGAAGAATTGCAAAAATGATTATTTAGATCTATTATATAGTTCTTGAAGAATATTAACAAAATTCAATGTTTATTTTGTATGACCATAAAAATTCAATATTCAAGGATTGCACAAAAAATTATTTTATATATTGTTTAGATCTATTATATAATTCTTGAAGAACTTAATTTTTTTTAATATTTATTATCTATGAATTAAAGAAGAATTCAATCCGTGAAGAATTGTACAAATAATTATGTTATATATTATTTAGATTTGTTATATTGTTTCCAAAGATATTTAAAAAGGGTGTGATTTTCATATCATTGTCTGTATTATAATCATCATATCTTTATTTGTTTATTTTTGTTAAATTTTGGATGAATTTAACAATGAAACATCACTAAAAGGTTACAAAAGTGTGATTTTCTTGGATCACCGTATATATTAATTTGTTATATAGTTCTGATAATTTGATAATCAACCAATCAAGAAAGATTGTTCAAATAATAATTTTTCTTTATCATGGTATATGAAGATTACATGTGATATAGTTTTTGAAGAACACAAATTTAAGATTAAAACATTCTTGAAGGATTGTTTAAAGAAAGAATTGTTCTTGATGATGAAGATCATTGTGATTTAGTTTTTACATAATTATTATTCTAGCATCCTTCTACTAGGATTTCTCAAAATATATTTTGGCCATCATTGATCGTTTTCGTATAGTTCGTGAAGAATTAATAATTCAAATTCAAGCATCTCTATAGCATTGCACAAAGTGTAATTAAATTGCTTGGACATTGTTTAAGAAGATTTGCGATTGAGTTCTTGAAGAACTAAATTATTAGAACATGATTGAAGTCTAGAATATCTATTAGATCTTAGTATTAATTTTATGAGAAATCAAAATTAGAGACAATATGTATATTTCTATATCAATCGAATATGCTTTTGAAGTAGAAAGGTCGAATATATATTTTTTTAAATATTTTGAAAGATTGATTACAAATTTTTATTGAACAAAAGTGAAATTATTGATTAAAATTGTAAAAGATCACATTGAACTCTCTTCATCGAAATAAACGGTTCATGTTATTTTTGTATAACTATTATTGATATTAGCGATTTTATCTATGTGGTATTAATAACTCATATATATGACGGAGACGTTTAACTCTTCTGTATAGTTTCTCTTCTTATTTGTTTGAAATTCTAAGAAAATATTTGATAGGGATAAATGATACAAATAATAATATCATTTGTACTCTTATTGTCTTGTAAAGTACAAAATGATCATTTAATATCTGTTACTTTTATGTCAAACATGTTTGAAGAAATATTTTTTTATTAATTTATATGAGAATAAATTATAATTTTAAACACTATAATCTCGAAATTCTTGCCTCAACTTTTTGTGAAACTTTCTCATTACTATGTCATTAAAGAATTTAATTTTATTTCATAACCAATTCATTCAATATTTTAATTTTGGAATAAATTACAAATTTTAAGTGTAATTATTTCAAGAATCTTCCCTTAATTTTATTATTTTAAATCATCATTTTATTTTTGTTGAGTATAAGTTTGCTTTAAATT
>JBBPBS010001080.1:2425825-2437568 GCA_037974835.1 Cicer judaicum | reverse complement strand
TATATATATATATATATATATATATATATATCTTTAGAATAATTTTTATTTAGAAAACAAAGAATTACAAAGATACAATTATTTATTATTGAATCAAAATGATTACAACAATTGAAACACATATCCTTATAATCGTAAAGTTTATAATCATATAGCTAATCTATTAACGTTTACGAATCATACTAAAGAACTATAAGCTTCTTTAATTTAGTAACCTTTTTTGCATGAATAGTGTTTAAAGAAAGTTGAAAATTTGAGAAAATGAATCTCTCACTTTTATAGACTATCTATAAGGTGATATTTGTAAGGGAATACATCAATCATAATCATATAGACATTTTATCACTTATGTTGATGCATGAACTAAATGATCACATGTATGCTTAGTGAAACTCACAACCATAAATTTGTGATATTATTTTATCATCTAAGTTGACTAAGAGCTTGTTTTCAGAATTTTAGATGAAACACTTAATAAGAGTCGTATGTCAATTGAAATTGATCTTTAACATCTTTAACATATGTTCATACAAAAAAAAAAGACTTGAAGATCCATTCTTTAAACACCTTAAGTTAAATGTATAACGAGTACTTATGAGATCGTAACTTTTAAATTCTCTTTGGAATATACAAAAATTCTACATTGATATATTGATTTGCATCAAACCAACAAATTACTCTATGCAAGTCATCCTTTTAAATTTTAGGTTTAAATCATAATATTCTTCATCTTAATGAATTTTTGGAAATGTTGTATATACTCAAATATAATACACTACGATGAGGCCTAAATTAATAGTGGGAAAATGTATTTGATATAAATCTCTATTTTAAAGTATTGTGATAAAATAATTGGAGACATGCTCATTAGGATCATTATCAATGGATAAATTAATTTTCCCAACATTAGAGAGATAATAAACAATTGAAAATGTGAACCACAAGTTCAATTGAATTATTTGAAATATATTATCTTATATTGATCCTCATATATGGCAATGTGAACCATAAGTTCATTATATAATTGCAAATGAGTCTTAATTGTGTCTGAAGCATGAGAGACCAGTCGGTTCCAAAGATAAAAATTCTCAAACAAGAAAACAAACTTACAAGCAAAAAGGTGGCCCAAATGATGCTATAAAAATTTCAAAAGAGTTGTTTGACATAAATGATTTTCATTTTCAGTAGAACTAATTAGGTACTTGAAATTTGTGAAAATAAATAGATATCGATAAATCATGTCACAAATCACATATGGTGGAACTTAAAATCAACATTGACAATATTTTTCATATAATACAACACTATGTGATCAATGATAATGAAGATCATGAACTAAAGTGTATTATAAATTATATACAAAGAAATATTTCGAAAATATAAATAAGCAGTTGAAGTTAAATTAAGTTTGTTTTCCAAAACAAAAGGCTTTTGAAACTTGTAGTCCTCATATTTGAAGATGTTAAGCTACTTAGACATGGTTGATTTGTCGCACAATAAAAACTGTTAATGAGGAAATATATACTCACTTGAAGTGAATGTAAGAGCCTTTTCATACTTGATTAAAGTTATAGGTAGTGTTTTGTGGACAAAGAGAGGACCTATTTATAGGTGGTATCATTTAATCTGAGACGTCCATCAAGTATCAATATCAATGAATAAGATTGATTCCTTTAATGTTCAGTGGTTACTATAACATTTGCATTTGCATTTCTAACTTTTATCTCTTAATATTTAGTGGTTATTATAACTAGTGCATTTCCAATTGCTAGCTCTTAAAGTTGGTGGTTACTATAATTTATTTTAGGCCAATAAAGTGGAAGACTATGAACTCATAAAAATTCTTACATTCTTCCACTTTACCTAAAATTTAAAGAAACTATACATAAGCATGATACATAGAATTCATGAATGAAATCTCATCCATGTGAATACATAATTTACTTAATATAATAAAACACTAAGTGTGATATATTGTTATTTTCCATCCATGGTTGTCATATATTGTTATTTTCCAAAATAGACGTCCTTCCATATACCATAAACACTAGTGTTCTACTATACAAGTACTTAAGCACCACATAAAATATCATTATGGTCCCATAAATGTTTCTATGACATTCATGTTATATCTCATAGTTATATTACTGTACAATGACGAGAAACAAATAATAAGGGTTCAGAAATATATAATCATAAAGAGTTCAAAATATCAACATCATCAAATACATTATTCAATAGGAAAACCAAGACCCATTTTATGTACATGTTCCTTAAATGTCTTTGGTTGTATTCCTTTAATTAATGGGTCAACAATCATAAGATTTGTTCTAACATGATGGATACTCTTTGTTTATGAAATTCTTCCTTGATAGGGAAATGCATCAATTCCATGTGTTTTGCACCCTTTGAGTATGTATCATTCTTTGATAAGAATGTTGCTGTAAAGTTATCACAATAAATTTTCAGCAGCTTAACAATATGTCAATTACTATAAGCCCTAAAATAAAATTCCTGAGTAATAATACTTGAGATTGATTCTTTTAATATTTAGTGGTTACTATAACATTTATCTTTTAAATTTGTAGCTCTTAATATCTAGTGGTTACTATAATCATTGTCTTTTTAATTTCTAGCTCTTAAAATTGGTTGTTACTATAATTTATTTTAGGTCAATAAATTGGAAGATCCTGAACCCATAAAAATTCTTAAATCACTATGTAGTGAAAATTGTAAGAAACTCCCTAAAGGATTTAATTTTTGTAAGACATAGAATTCAAACTATTGAAGAAACAAGTTAATCAAAATGCATAAGTCTTTTTATGTGCTCAAACAATCTATATGAACCTTGTAAATAGTTTTTAAATGAGGATATGAAAATGATATAATTTGAAATCTCATTGTTTAAAGAAATATTTTAAAATGAATCTCAAGCAAAAATCAAAAATTGTTTGAGATTACAATATGAGTATTTGAAGAATATTTTTGTGAATTATGAGGCTTATATAGCAAATGTCCTAAAATGGTTTTACATGGACAAATAAAATGAGTTGTGTATGCTGATTATTTTAAGATCGCCACTTATGAACAATATCTTTTCGGAATTCAATAAAACAATGATTGCTTCTTGGTCTTGAAGTACCACATAATAGTGAAATCAAATGCTTATGTATCTTACTAATTATGTGTTAAATATTAATTACTTGTTAAGTTGTTAGAAAGTAAACTTTTTTACATATACAATGATACTCGAACATGGTCATATATTTTTTATCTTAGAGATACAAATTATTTGTCTAATTCTTATAATTGTATAGACCACAAATGAAGCTATTTGCTTACACGAGGAAGTACAACTATTTCATTGAAATATGAGAAACAAACTACAATAAAATATGATCAAATGGTGAGGAAATTTTAGAACTACATAAGAAATGAAAATTTTATTTTGGTTGAAGTCTGAGTTTCAACAAATACAAGAGATTTGTAGTTGAGAATAATATCATATGCAATTATTTTGAAGATTATAGTGAATGAGATATAATAAATCTTTCTACAAATCACCATCAAGTGAAACTTTTGAAAAAGTACAAACATTACTTAGTGGCTAATTCATCATCTCATATATAATTATTTGTATGAGGGGAAGAAATAAATGAGTTATGCACTTTTTTTTCTTTCCCTTTGTTTTTGTCCTATATGATTTTCCTAGTATGATTTTAATGAAGTAGTTTCTCACACACAAAGGATGATGTATAATTTTTTTTTTCACTAGATTTTTTTCATTGGATTCTTTCTAGTTAGATTTTATTGAGGCATATCCTCTATAGACATTCAAGTGGAAGTGTTATGAATATTAGGTCCACTAGAGCCACTAGTTAATGTCCATTTACTTGTGCCATATAAATATGAACTACATTGTAATAGAAAATGCATACCTAGAGAATAATACTATTAACTCTCTCTTCTTCTCTTTTCTCTCATTCTCTCCTTCATCTATTTTCTCCTTTTATCTTACTAATAATATGATTATTTTTCACAGCATATTCCAATAGTAAGCTATAAAGGTGTGTTTGAAATAGTTTATTGAGAGTTTATTATCTAGATTTATCTTAATGGCATAGTACTTGTTTAAATATTTGGGTGAACCTATTATTTTTACCTGTTATTGTATGTTTAGTATTTCCTGACACAGTCTTATTATCTGAACGAAAATGTTGAATCGCTGGGTAGATCTATCACACTAGTCAGTGTCCTTTATATTAATCACCAACATTAAAGACATTTTATTATTGCTGTGGAAGCTAGATGTTTGGTTCTAATGAGTGGACAGTAAAATAATACTAAAATGATGCAAATCTTCGCATCTAAAAGAAACAGAATAAGTTAAAGGCCAAAGCATAAACAACTTATTTTAATACTACTAGTAGTTAAAATAACATCAAGCTAAGCCATGTTTGGTGCTTTGGCACTAGAAATAGTGAACCCTTGTTGAAATTTAATCAACCTAAAAGTTGTCTATACAATTAACTACCGTAAAACTTTATAATATTAATATTAAAATAATATTTTACGATTGATAATTTGAATTAACAAAAAATTTATTCAATTGTAAATATTTTGATCTTTGATTAAATGATATTTTCTTCAAAATCAATTCAAACTACACTGCAAACACTTCATTTGTCCGAATTTTGGAAGTACTAATAATTTATCTTAATGATTGAAGGCTTTACTCCACGAGGCCCCTCCATTACCAGTTTACCATGTTGTTAGGTATGGTATTTAAGAAACCACTTGGCATTTGTAGTGGGTCTAGGCATTTCACGTTTTATATGCGTTTTGTAAAAGGGGTGTAACTATGTATGCATTTAAATGAACTTGTGGGTCATTCACCAATCACTTTTACAAAATCTGTTCATATACTAAACTTGTTATCATTTTGAATAATTTTATTAGTTTATTTTTTACAAAAGAGAGAAATAGATTGTTTTTATAATTATAGTATTTATTACAAATTATGAAAAACGTGTACACAATTAAAGGATATGTTACTAAAAACTAATTAATGAGTTGAAAAATTGAAATGAACTTTATAAAAAGGGACAAAAAAATTTATTAAGAGATTCTTCTATAAAGAAACTGAGGTAGTAAATGGCATGAGATCAAATAGAACTTGCTTCTCCAAACACACTTCCTTGCATACATGGTTTGAATGGATAGATGAAGAAAAATGTGTTACTTTTTTTAAAGAAAAAATAAATAAATTTAATTCAAATACTAAAATAAGAAAAATACAATTAAATTGACTATGGGTTGAGACATTTCTCATCCATATACTCATTCTATTTGACATATATAAAAGTAAAGAGATTAAGATATTACACATGAAAGATAAATAATTGAAGCTCCTAAATCAGTGTCCTATAGGTTGAACTCACCAATGTCGTGCTCCTTAGATGCATGAATCGATCACTTTAAGCCTTCAAAAGTCAGAACCCTTATTTAGTAACAGTGGTCACCATGTTGAATAATGTTTGTTAGCTTTTCTAGCGAGATGATGTTGGAGACAAACTTGAACTCTTTAGAAAATATCAAAATTTGAACAAATGTATTTTCTCCATGAGAGATAATGTAGAATGCTTCAGACACCATTCCCTTAAATTTATTTGAGTTCTACGATTGAGACTCCAAAACTTCCTAAGTATTGTTCTGCTTCAAAACATCTGCATGCTGTTGAGTCACACAAACTAAAAAACCCTATAAGAATTTGTCTGATTAGGGACAAAAATAAATCAAATTCACTCAATTACACAAAGAACAACAAAGCAACAATTTTATTCTAAAATGATACTTAATTGATTGAAAACTATGATTCGAAGACCAAAGTTGAAATTAAAATCTTAGAAAATATATCTGAACTAAAAGTAATCAACACTTAAACAAAATATATCAATTATGAAGAATGATGTTGAAATTACTTCTCAAGAATATTGGATGTTGGAGATCCTTTTCACAATTGTTTAATATTATTAGCACCCTTTTTAGGTCTTATGAAGAAATCAATTCAAAAACATCGGGACATTTTACTCGAATTTTGATAGATTGGGACATGACACAAGAGTTACGAGACTGCATTCTTGTTGAATTTGAAGAGTATGCATTTTGTGTTTAAGTTGATTACGAAAAGTTATCATTGTTTTGTCAATCTAGTATGGTTGTAGGTAGAACATTTTATAGATAAATATCATTGTTTTTGTTGGATCTTTTATTGAGGGTGTGCTGTAAATATTGAATAAGAAGAAGATGAATTTGATGATGATGAAGATTGTACAAATAAATTCCAAAGTGTGTGTATCACACTAAGCTTTAGGTTCGATTCGCCCCCACCAATCTATATATATTGGATGAAAGTGGGTTAACTAGAAAATCCCCTTCAGGATACTTTAGAATTCTTCAAATGAATTGCACATTCAAATCAAGCTTATCGATCAATGATAGTTTACAGAATAAAGTTTCTTCGTTTACTCTCGTGCACAAGAGAAAAGAAGAAATGACTTATAAATATTTTTGACAAAATCTTGACTCATCATGTAATATGAATTTTGTCGTGTTTTTTCTGTCTCTAAAGTATCTCTATTGAAAGAAAACAACTATTGAACTCATACTAATTAGTGAAAGAAAACAACTCTTGAGAAACATTGTAACCTTTGATAACTTAAAAGATGCATCGGTTTTAATTAAATCCAAACATTGCAACCACTTGACCAAGTGATACATTAAGTTATTTAATTTTGCTACATTAATATAGTTATTAGAGAATTCTAAATATATTTTGGAAATTCTCCTCACAATCTCCCGCCATTTTCAAAATATATATAAAGTGGTTATTCCAGAAATTTCATAGTTTCAGATAAAGGTATCTTATGATTTGAACCATTATTTAGTAAATTATGTTTTCACTCGTCCCCGAATAGATTGGTGGACAAGCTTTAAACCAACCATTCATTAAAACAAGTGTTCATAACTCACACGTGAAATCTCGGTACCATTGATCGAATTATAAAGATGACACATTTGATAAGGCCATGTGTCTCATTTCCTTTTCATGAGAATTTAAGAGTCAAACCTTTGAACTCTATGAAGCGGCTCACTTCATGTTCATATAGGTGGACTATATCAGAAATGCACTCATAATTATACATTCCAAGTACTTTTATCATTTGGGATATATCTATTGTCATGTACTTCAATCACTCTAATAGTGTACTTTCATCATTGAACTCAAGACTTAATGTTACTCAAGTGTGAGTTGATCGTTCCACAATTGATGATTATTTAGATATGAGTTTGTATCACATCCCTAATGATGTCTTCAACACTATGTTCTTTGTCAGACCTTTCGTCAAAGGATCTATAAAATTCATTTCAGTTTTTACATATATTATAGATATTACTCCATTTAAACCGTGAGAAAATCTACCTGACTTGAGAAACTTTTTTGACACTTATTTTCTTTAACTTAATTAGATTTATATCTCCCAGTTTTTATTTTCTTACCTTTTCAACAAACTTTTAACTTAAAATAATATGTTTATCTGTATAATTGACCGATTAAATATTTATTTGGAATCGGATTTGATAATTTTATAAGACCACCGTATACAACTACTGATTAATTTTCCATCCTTACGTAAAAGTGTTGATTAAATAGACCCTTTATAACAAGTTGTCGTCCGCATATGTAACAACCCAATTTATTTGTAGATAATTAATATTATGTCTAATATGTGTTTAAATTTTATTTTAACTTTTAAATATCAATATTATTAAATTGAATGTCATGTCTCCGTATTCAAATTTGATATTTTGCAATTATGTGTGTGAATTCTTTATGATATTTACCATCTCGTTTCTAGGGAAACAAATTATATATAATATGTTTCTCTTTGTGTTAGACTAAATGACCTAATAGTCAAAAAAGTTTGTCCTAAAATAAGTAAATTTGAGATATGTTGGACACTAAATGTGAATACTTCTCATAGTAGAAATTTGAATTTGGATTCATAACATTGTAAAAGTGCAACTCCTTCTGCTAGATCCAATCCATGTTGGTACCGTCTAATTAATGTTACATTTTAATTAAATATGACACTCTTTACATTAATGGTAATAGTGAATGGGCGAATACTTGATAAAGATACTTTAGAAAAAATATTATCATGTCTTTGTTTATACCTTTTTTTAATATGGAAAAAATAGTCAATTGAACCACTCATTATAGGATCAAGAAAGTTATCTAGTACACCAATACTCAATTAGTCACAAGAAATAAAAAGTACACAACTACTCAAAGGTTCTTTGGAAGATATGTGAAGAAACCAATTTGATGCTACAAAAGCATCAAGACATGTGGATTCTAGTGGGTTCATTAGGAGTCTTAGAGCTCATTATATTAGACTAAAAACAATCGAAATAAATTGCCTAAATATCCTTGATCATTAGAGTATTTAGGAGATCATCACATTAATTAAGAACAATAACACAAATGGATTGAACATCACATCTTCATCCAAAACCTTAAGATATTGTCTAGATATATGAGTTATTTCACTTATATATTGCTCAACATTCAATTTTCCATCGATGTAAAACTTCTAACTCACACTTTAACACCAACTTTTTTTTTTCTTATGATGTTGTCCAAAACCAAAACAACAAACATTGTTGGTCATGGTCATTGCTGTCAAGCATTTTTCCCTTACTTTTCTACTAGTGTGCAAGATATTCCTTGTCAAAAAGTTTTGCACCAAGTAACGTAAACAAGGTATATATAAAAATCCCAATTCATTATTAAATTATCTTATAACTTGCTATACAAACTTTCATGGTATCCTAGATAAGAAACTTGGTAACAAATTCATTTGGTGTTAATTTTTAGATTTTTATTAATACTCTCTCTTGGTATCCAATAACTTGATCAAACCTCTAATTTTCTCTATTATCCACCAAAATGGCATTGAGCAACAATGTAATAGGAGTCATAAACTTAATTGCAATGCTCCTCTCAATCCCAATCATAGGTGCTGGCATTTGGCTAGCAACATTACAAGCTGAATCATGTGTCGAAATCCTACAATGGCCAGTAATCATCTTAGGAATTCTAATCTTGATTGTTGCTATGGCTGGTTTCATTGGAGCCTTTTGGAGAATCCCAATGCTTCTTATATTTTACCTCATTGCAATGATTGTGCTCATTGTATTGTTGGTTTGTTTAGTGATCTTTGTGTATGTTGTGACACTCAGAGGACATGGGAATATTGAACCAAATAGGTCATATTTAGAATATGATGTGGATGATTTTTCAATTTGGCTTCGAAGAAGGGTGAGAAGCTCACATAAGTGGGATGGAATAAAGAGTTGTCTTAGTTCATCAAATATGTGTGCTGAGTTAAATCAAAGTTATCGATTGGCTCAGGATTTCTTTAATGCACATTTAACACCCTTGCAGGTAAACTCACTTGTCCATTACCTGATATGTTTTCCCCTATTACCATGCTTCAATTTTATTTTAGTTTAGTGATCAGTAATTAGGTGGAGGGAAAAATTGTTAGCACCAAAATTGTCTCTTGGAGTTCTTTCATAAAACTCATTCAATGTACATAAAAACAAATAAAAATATGATATGATATATACATAATACACTTATCATATTATATTTTGATTCGCACAACATAAAAATAGAAATAATAGAAATTAGAGTTCGTCTTTTATGCTTAATTGCAATTTTAGTCAGTCTATTTTCATATCATAAAATCTTTTAGTTAGTTGTTCTTATAGAAGTCATATGTTTATTTGACTCATGGCAACAACAAACAATAAATTAATTCACAAAATTTATCTATCTATTTTAAAATACAACAAATTAGGTTTTTTTAACCAACAAAAAGCGAATTGATACTTTAAATAACGTAACAAATGATACGATGATATTGAATAATTAATATTCATGAAATTGAAATACAACTCTCTAAAATCTTCAATTTCAACTTTTGAATTTTTTTTTTCATTAATTACTAATGTATAAATAATTCATGCATAAATAGCTCTACATTATAAGATAATATGTCATATCATTTAAAATATGTAAAATTACTGTTTTATTAGTTAAATTTTATGAAAAATATACCAAAACTATATGATTTTAAAATAAATAGATCAATCTTATAAATTAATAAAAATAGGGACAAAATTTCAATTAAGTTAATCTTCTAAATGAAAGTATTATAACCGCATTTATAAATTCCAATATTAAACCATCATTTATTATCAGGATAATTTTTCTTCGAAATTGGAAGATTAAGCGAGAAAAAAATCATGATTTTGAATTTTTTGTATATGGTCGGACAACAAATAACAAGTTCAGTTTCTTTTTTTTTCTTAAATCATAATATCAACTTACACGAAAGCATAGTTTTTAAA
The DNA here is from genome assembly GCA_037974835.1 of Cicer judaicum. Lineage (NCBI taxonomy): Eukaryota > Viridiplantae > Streptophyta > Magnoliopsida > Fabales > Fabaceae > Cicer > Cicer judaicum. Next base: position 2,427,086 of record JBBPBS010001080.1, on the reverse strand, counting down.
GTTTGCAATTGTTTTTACTTTCACAACTTACAAGATTTTGCATTCCCTTTTTATTACATTCCTTATTCATTAAGTAAAATTATTCGTTTTTTTTTTTTTGACGTCTTAAATTAGTACAACTAAAGATTAATTAATCTAAGAACTCAGATTTCTTATATAAAAAAAAAATTAAGGATTTAATAAATTAAACTATATTCTTCACCCATGTGTAATTGCATATATTCTTTTCCCGAAAACAAGTTATTCATCTTTAACCTTTATTCCTTTTCCTTTTTTGACTCCTTTTGTACATGCAGTCAGGTTGTTGTAAACCACCAACAAAATGTGGTTACACATTTGTGAACCCAACCTATTGGATTAGCCCAATCAACACGAATGGAAACATGGATTGCATGAAATGGAGCAATGAACAAACACAACTTTGCTACAATTGTGACTCATGTAAAGCTGGTTTGTTAGCAACACTTAGGATAGATTGGAGAAGAGCCAATGTGATATTAATCGTTACCTTGGTTGCTTTAATTGTTGTTTATTTGATTGGATGCTTTGCCTTTAGGAATGCCAAAACTGAGGAGCTCTTTAGGAAATACAAGCAAGGCTACACTTGATAATTTGGAAATAAGTATTATAGACTTAAATAAGTTTTTAGTTGTTATAAAACTTTAAATTTTTTTTTTCTTTTTATAAAATAAATCTTATATTTTTAGTCTCTAAAAGTGTTATGTTTTTTTTTTTTTGTCATTATTTTAGTGATTTTAAGTTCAACTTATATGTATCATTTAATTTTTTTTTCAAACATATTAAAATTTTTATAAAAATATCTCTTATAATTATAGTTTTAATCTCTCTATTTTTATCAATTCACGAAATTGATTATCATAATTTAAAAGTCGACAAGTTTGATCCTACACTCCGATTTTTGAATTAAAAAATAATAATTTAATATATTTTAAATGATGTAGCATACAATTGTACAATATAAAATCATCTAGATGCATTAATTATTCACATGTCATTGATTAAATTACAAATATACAAAATTTATAGAGTTGACAGTTGAGTTTTTACCGTGTTTTATTCTGATTTCATATATGTTAATAATTTTATATCACCCTATCATATGTTATTTAAACCATGTCATATTCTCTTTTTTTAGTTAAAAGATTATAATAAATAAATAAAATTATCGATTTTTAAAATAGGTTGAATAATTTCGTGAATAAAAAAAAACAGAAAGACTAAAACTGCAATTAAGTTAAAA
>JBBPBS010001080.1:2397537-2418765 GCA_037974835.1 Cicer judaicum | reverse complement strand
GATAAAAATTATTGGTTTTATTATCCAATTAGGGTTACTTTTATATTTTTTAATTTTAATATAATTAAAATATGTTAAATTAATGTTATAAAAATATCAATTCTAATTGGATATCATAAAATAATTTTATACTATCAATACATATAAATTAAACTTTAAGAGAAAATGAAAAAATATATATATTTATTAAATGATATAAATATCTTTGAAAAAAAATTTGATATGATTAATAAAATAAAAATAAGTATTTTATTTTAATCAAATTACTTTCTCCTCTTTATATTTTTTTTTCTCTTCTCCATCTTTTTCCTCATCAATCAAATAGAGTATAAAAAATGTAAGGATTATATTGTTTGGATTTAATTTTCTCAAGAACTTTAAATTATTTTATTTTTATTTTTATTTATATTTTTTTATAAATTAAATTGAATTTAACAGTTTTTCTTAAGAATCAAAATGAGTTTTCACTCTTGAAAATAACACAAAAACTCCACATAGATAATGCCATATCACTACTATGTAGCCGAGTGAACTCCGCGTCTCTCCTGCCACATAGCATTTAACTGACAAGTTGATAAATAAAAATATATTTAACATTTTTTAAAAAGTTATTGATTTTTTTAATGCATATTTGTTATATTAGTTTCTCACAACTATTTATTTAGTGAGATAAGCTACATCAGCTAACTGCCTTATCAACATTTTCAACTTTTTACTACATTATTTTCCTTTCGTTTTGAAATATTTGAGATATTTCATCACTTCATACATTTTAAGAAAAATATATAAATAAATAAAAGTTGATATAAATTTTATTAAATTAATTTTTTAGTTATAAATGTATAGTAAAAAAAATTGTATTAGAAATAATGCAAGTTATATTAATTAAATGGTGAAATTAAAAAAAATATTAAAAAATTAAAATAGTCAATTATTTTATATTATTTTATAAATAAATCAATTATTTTGCAACAGATGAATATTTAATTGTCACATCAATATTTAACATCTATTAAATAATATATATATATATATATATTATTTTTAAGAAGAAAATTTGAGAACAACTAACTAAAAGCCCGTAATCGATATAAAAACAAAATATACATCGCCTTGAAAATTATTTCAATATATATGCTCTGACAATGCATTTTTTGTATAAGATTGATTATTGATCTTTAAATAATGCTTGCACGATGTATTTTTAGAGTTAGCTTTCATAGTATCATCTACAATTACAGTTGCTGGAAAAAATGATTTGTTATAATTATCATAAGAATCAAATGTAAAGTCATGATCAACAGCAAATGATCGAACGCTTATTTAGTTGCATACTTATACAAATATATTTTTTATAATAATAAAAGAATATTAATTTTTTATGTAATATTAAAAATCATAGAAAATAACTATGTTAAAATTTTAGGCATATAAATTTATAATATGCATATTGCACCTATTACTTAAAAATTATGGATCCGACACATATTGGATACATATATATTTTAAACACAAGGGTTATTCCTTTCGGTTAATTAAATTAATACCTTATAAATTTCAAAAAATAAATGTGTTTATTTAATTAATTTTATATATTTAAATATATTTTTATTAATAATTTTAAAACTAAATAACAATTGTTAAAAAATAACTATTTATTTTTTCAAAAATCTTATGGGGAAGATTGAACTGGTCGGTCTGAGCTCCAGCCCGCGCCCATCTTTTATTTGGATTAATATTTTTTAGAAACATTATTTGGATTAATTGATCTATACTAAAATGATACAATTATTTTTTAACTTGTTTTTTATGGCTTACTCTATGCTAAACAAGACAAAATAAATTGCCCATTCTAACATCTCTAGTCACAATTGGAATCTCAGTGTTGTGGTCCATGACAACTTGAGAAAAGCATGTTAGAAGGAAATGAAACACCATTCATTAATTCAAGAGAGTTGATTCTAGGGCGTATTTGCTTCTTCTATTGCTTTACATTATACTCTAATCAAAATTAAATATCCATATTAATAAAAATAATAATTAAAAGTTGTTAAATTATATTATACGTTTGGTTACAATATTAGCCATTAATTCTTATTAATTTACGAAATAATATTCATATTTTAAAAGTCAACAGTTTTAGACTATTTTTTTAATTTTTTAATTAAAAATTATGATGTCGAATGCTTTAAATAACGTGACATATGATGCAATGACATAAAATAATTAACATATATAAAATTGGAATAAAATATTATAAAAATTTTGATTTCAACTTTATATATTTTTTATATTTTTAATTAAATTAATAACATATAAATAATTAATGCATTTAAATAATTTTATATCACAAAATTGTACCTTACTTCATTAAAAATATGTTAAACCATCATTTTTTAATTTAAAATCCTAAAAAAAACTAAAACTGTAAATTTTTAAAATAATCAATTATTTAAATTAATAATAATAAAGAAATTAAAATTGTAATTAAATTTATATTATATTTTATTTTTGCTATATTTCATTTTAAAGATCATGTTCATCATAACCTCCATATAATATAATAATACTAGATTTGAAACAGGACAAAATAAAACTTCCACGTCAACTATCAGAGATATTGTTTTTGCGTGCAAATTATTTGACTCGTTCATGGTTTCTTTTTAAAGTTAATTTCCAAATTAAAGTTGATTAAATAAAATAGAGCTGAATTGATTTTTTATTTAATTTTAAATTAGAATTATTTTAAAATTTAAAAAAACAAAAAAATATTTTATAATTATTATTTTTGTTTTAAAACTAACATCATTCAATAGATATAAATATTACTTTAATAATTATCGACTATCACTTTTAACCACTACTGCCGTCATCGACCCCTTCCATTGCACTACGCATCCAACTCTTCTGATCACTGTCAACACCATTCACTACAAGAAAAAAAAAACATTTTACGGCGGTTAAAAAGGGGCTTTGCGGCGGTTGTACCCACTGCAGTTTGATGTTTGTGACGGTTCTGTAACTGTCGCAGATTCGTGCGTGGCGAGGCCAATTTGCGACGATTCACAAAACCGTCGTTCCAACCGTCGGCAAAGTTTGCGACGATTCACAAAACCGTCGTTCCAACCGTCGGCAAAGTTTGCCACAGTTAGACCCGTCGCTAAAACACACTCAAATTTATTTATTTCTGAACAATTACGACAGTTATCAACCGTCGCTATATTTATTTTGAGGCAGTTTAAACCATCACAAACCTAATAATTTAAAATAAATAAAAATATGATACAATTTTTTCCTATTTTTAATCAATTAAAATAAAAAATATTTATAAATACCATCCACATAAATTAAATACATAATTAATAACTATTGTACCTAAATGCAATTTCTATAATTTTTTCAAAAGAAATAACACCAACTCATACATTAAAGTTAACTAAAACAATAAATAAAGTAGTTTAAATATTCAAAACATTAGTGGAGTAGCTAAAAATACAAAACAACTCTATCAAACTTAGAAGTTCATCCAAATATCTAAGTAGTCCCTAATGATGTTGTTCCACGATCATCAGGTTGGTGGCTGGACTCAGATGAACGTCTACCATCTATTGGCGATTCTATGTCCATTGTCTGAAGAAGAAAAAAAGTATATATTAACCTCAATGAATATTGATAAATATTGTTAAAACTAATTAACTAAATTTCTCTTATAGCTATAAGAAATCTTTGCACAATTGATATTTTTAATCAAATACAAATAGTTCTCACAAGCTTTTTAAATAGGATTGCTATGAAAACAATTTTACTTGTTGGTCTCTAGAATTTTGCATTTGCATCAAGAAAGCATTTTGCTCCTTCAACATATCAACTTCAGAATCCCTTTTCAAGCCTATCAATTTCAGCTTGCATTTTCTCCATCTTTTCATTAGCTTCAGAGGAAGACATTGATCTTACAGAGTGAGAAGTAGATGTAGTAATTTGTGATGGTGTTATTCCAAGTCCCATACAACGAACATATCCAGGATGTTCTTTTCCAAACACATTAACAAATACTTCTTTTAGAGAAGGAGTCTTCCCAATTTCAGCTTGCAATTGTTCCTGCGCAAACAAATAAAGCAAACTAAATTCCTCTCTATAATAAAAATGTCTAACTTTGCAACTCACTATTACCAAACAAATAAGTAATTTTACAGTTTTGCAACTCACTATTACCAAAACTAACAGTTGCATCTTTGTTTTATAAGGTGATTAATAACAAATAGTTACAATTACATAACACTACTATTATTTACATATTTTTCCTTGGCTTCGTCATTGACAAATGACCCATCAGACTTTTTATGACAAACTGAATACATTTCACCCTACTGTATTTTTGACCATCTCTCAGTTCCTACAAGTAAACACATGAAATAAGTACACGTTCAATTAAGTATGCAATCAACAGTTTATTAAAAGAATCATACCAACTCATCCCTCTTCCTTGCAAGCGTCTTAGAGCCTAATGTATGAAGGATCGTTAGCTTTTCTCTATTTGCAGCATTTTTATCAGCCTTCTCCTGCAATGATAAAAAATGACATAAAAAACTAAACAATAGAAAAAAAATGACAACACAACAAAAGAATAGTTACCATTGTATCTGTCTTACGCCAGTATTGGACAAAAATAGTCAAATGGTCTACATTATTAGAACGTGGATAATTTTGTAGATTTTCCTCCAAAGAAAGATCCCACTTACAAAATTTCTTAACAACCTACATCGTGCATCTCGCCATTTGTTTCCAAGGCTCGAAAGGATAAATTTTTTGTTGTCTTCATCACCAACAACAAATTTTGACTAGCATAACCATAAAAAAAAAAAAAAAAATTAGTTTACAATCAAAACAATAAAGAATATTCAGTTGTTTATCATTGATACCTGTATATTATTCTTAAAAATTTCATTTTTTCTTGTCGATGGAACTAGTTTCCAATTGTCGTACATTATAGGAAAATCCTTAAACTTCCTTGCAATTTCACCCAAAAAACCGCCTAACTAACCAGCAGTTGATCCTACTAGCTGTCCATTTGAACAACCAAGTGAACCATAACATTGAAGAATGAGGGAGGAAATATCATTTCCATGTGGCATAAAGTGAGGACAACCTGATTTTGCAATTTTTCCAAATCATCAACATTCGATACTTTACTGCATAATTGTCTAAAGAGTGAGCAAAACTCAATCATTATAGCTGAAACATCATCAGGTAATGTTGCTCGAATGGCTAACAGTAGAAGTTGTTCCATCAATATGTGACAATCATGACTCTTCAACATTCCATTCAACTTGGATTTTCCATGTCAATGCATCTAGAAATGTTGCTTGAATAACCATCAGGCACAGTGATATTCTTTAAAAAAAGTGTAGAATATAGCAGGCAAATTTAGCACTCAAACAGCTTTAGTACAAAAAAGGGAAGAAAAAAATTGTCCCTGCTGAATTTTGATAACACTATGCAAAACAAGGCAGTCTGAAATTTTCTTTCATTCTACTGAGAAAGAAAGTGGTGTTTTGAGTTTTTCATGAAGGAACTTGATCAAACAATAACATGAACTAGGGAATAGAAGATAATCATGAGAGAAAAATGATATAGAAGATGGTCTTGACTGTTAATGGCATTCTAATGCCAATAATAGACATGGAGTTTGTATCTATAGTTAATTTTTATTTATTTATTTATTTATGATATTCCTAACTTCACTCTAAGTCTTGCTTTTGTTGTCAATTGTGTAATTCAAGTTTCTTAATTATGTTTTTTTTTTACTTCTTATCATGTAAATAATATATGAAAACGATAAATAAAATTCTAAAACAAGATAATTTCTATTTTATCTTTATTACATTCAATATAACATGACCATATGAATTAATACTTTTTCTTTATCTATCTATAGATAGATAATTGATAAAACATTTAGTGTAATAACACTAATAACACTAGTTAGTCTTTAATTTATTCAAATTTCTGTCAATTTAGTCTAAAGTTTTGAGTTTATTAACTTGGTGACGTGAATTTTGATTGCGCAGATAACATAGGACTCTGTTAGCGCCTCGTGGATAACTAATCGGATAGAGATCAAAGTGATAATGACACTAATGATTTTTTTTCCAATAAAGCACAAAATATAAAGCTCGCCCTAATACCTTCTTCGTCTTCTTCCCTAAATCTAATCTTAAAATTTATTCTTCCCTCAATTTGTTATTAATCTTCTTCGATGGAATAATGCATGATTAATGAATTCTGGTTGGAAGACTTTATCCTTAGGTTATATGTATTATGGTTATCATTTTTTTGGTTATATGAGTTTTGGTTGTATGAAATCTAGTTGCATGAATGATGAATTCTAGTTGTAATCATTTTGTTATGGAATCATTCTTCTTTCTCCAATTGGTTATTCATCTCCTTCCCCCAATTTTCTCTTCATATTCTTCCTTTATTTCATCTTCAAGTGCTTTACTTATTTCTTCTTCATTGAAAGATTGCATGAATTATGAACGTGTTAGAGAAAGAGAAGTATTTCGAAGAGAAAATTTACAATTTGCTTGATGTTTAATGTCAAGTATTAGGGAGTGTTTATAGCTACAAATAGATAATTATACACATTTCTAGGAACTTCCTTATTAAAACCTACTTTTTGATACATTCTACATTTTTCTATAATTAAAGCACTTCTGGACTTATCCAATTTCAAATTATTAACGACATAATTCAGGTTGGATGATTTTTTTATCCTTTTGTTAATATGAATTATCGTTGTAATATTTTGGTTATTTGAATTATGGTTGTATGAACTTTGGTTGTATGAATACTAGTTGTAATCATTATGTAGTTGTTTCAAAAATTATAATCAAGGGAAGGAAATGAAGAAGAAATTATTGAAGAAGATGACACATATTGGGGGAAGGATAAATTTTAGGTTTTAGTTTTCGTCTAGGAAAAACGATGAAGAAGGGGTTTAGGTCGAGTTTCATATTTTTTGATTTATTAAAAATAATTGGTGTTACTGTTATTTTGGTCTCTATACAATTTGTTGACCACGTAGAAGTAAGAGAGTTTCATATCATATGTCTAATCAATATCCATGTCATTAAGTTAATAGATTTAACAGTATGTTTAAGACTATAAATTAAACTAATAGACATTTAGATGAGTCTAGGATTAAATTAGATTTTTTACTTTTGACTAATTCAAGGACTAAAGGGACAACAATCTATACATTCAAAAATCAAAGTGGTAGTTTATTCCTATTTGGCTATATTCAACCATTGTGGTACACTACAAGAAATTTTACCTTTAGTGACAACAAAAATATATAGGTAAAAGTATAAAAACTATAGGTATAGCCAAAATTACTTATATCAACTAAGTTTTTCTTCCTGGTATATAATTGTTCAATACCTACGGACTCTCGTCATTGCTATAGGACAGAGTGACAAACTTTTGTCCGTTGTTTTAAACATTTAATTTTACCTACAGACATTTCACTGTTGATATATAATTTAGCCATAATTTATAAAAAAGTACACATACAGTTTTGATTCTATTGCTATACATTAAGTGACAACTCATTTCTGTTGGTAAATGTTTTATTGGTAATAAATTTATTATAAGTATTATTTTTTGTTATCAATAAAAATTGTATAATAATATAATACTTTATTTTATAAAATGAACCAAATGTAAATACGCAATATGTATATATATATATATAGAAGAGTCAAAATAAAATAAAATGTATTCATCATATATATATATATATATATATTTTGAAAATTAACATAAAAGTCTTACCGGTAAATCATATAAAACAATAGTTAAACCATGTTCACTTTAGTAAATATTAAAAAATCAAGTCCACTAAATTGTTAAGACTACATCTTCAACAACATATTAACTTTTAATTTTCACCTACAAACAATAAAATAACAAATGAATAAATATCCAATTCAACATAAAAATATTATTAATGAAACAGATAAAGTATTAATAATTTTAATGAAAATTAATTAATACTATCAAAGTGAATGTATAAGATCAGCTATAAAGCAAGAATGTTCTTGCTAAAACCATGAACGTTCTTGTGAACCAAGAACGTTCTTCGAATTTGTCTTTAGATGAACTGACTAATGTTTTGATTTTGAGAGTTGTTTGAAGTGATCTCATGCCATGAATCACGTGTGCATGTCTGTTTGAAACTACAACCGTAGTGTTATTTCCAGTTTGTACTTGCACTTGCTTAACTTGGAGAATGATCTTGCGTTATGTATTTTGTGAAGCAAAGTGTTTTTCCTTCGAATTTTGGAGTAATTCTTGCTTAGATTGATCGTTAGTATATTTCTGATGATGAGAATGGATTACACTTCTTGGATATAATCTTTTATATAGAAATATGATTATACTCGTTTATCGCATATGTGGAGAACGACGTTCTTCGTTTTCTAAAAATCTATCAAACACGTTTTTCATTAAATTGATTTTGCTTTCTTTTTAATAAGATCTGTTTTTTAATGTTTGGTATCTATTTTATTTTAATATACTCAAATACACATGTTAAATATCAAAACACTTAGAATTATAATTAAAAATCTTTATTAACATTTGTTTAATTATCATCAAAATATTAATTTAAAATTTTGTCTCAATAATTATGAGATTTTGGCACTTAGAGATTATGTGTTTAAATATTTGTTCAACCAATAAATAATAATATTATTAAATTAAATATTATGTTTTAAATTTAGATTCACAATCTCCCAGTTTCTAATAGTATTAATTATTTTATTAGAAAAAAAAATGATAAGAGCGCAAGTGGAGTTTGAATTAGTTCCGTGCACGAAGTTGCTTAAATCATTTTAAGTTTTGGGGCCTGGATGTCTCACGGGCTCCACCAAAGCAGTTTGTAGCCTAAGGAAATGCATGATAGCTACTTTTCTTCTTATCCAAATAATATATATCGAAGACATCAAGTACGGATTAGGGATGCCAACGAAGAGATTTGAGTACGAGATTGTCATTCTTATTTTCGTATTTGTAGTTTAAAAAAATACCTGTATATAAATTTGCACTATATAGATATTGATTTTAATCTGCGTATCATGTTTTTGGATACCTAAATATTCATATATGATTGATATTTGTGTTTGAATTAAAATAAATTATTAAATTACAAAATATTATATGATTTTAACACAATTAAAAAAATATTCAAAGATTATTAATATTGAATCATGAAAATGATAAACTAGAGTGTTTAAATTATTCAAAATTATATTGAATAATGTAAATATTTATTTGATGTAATGATGTTAATAGAAATTTAAAAAAAAAAAACTAATTACTACACTAAACACATATTATTTGAATGAAAATAAAATAAAATTTAAAAAATCATTAGCATCTTTCATGAAATTAATTTTTAAATTTATATGTTTTAGTTATGGACTGTTTTAATCACACCCGAAAAACTAAAAAATTTGATTAATTTTTATTGTGATTTTATTTTTATGTTTAAATTCATATCTTAAATATTAATAATAATAATAATAATAATATATGCAGGTGTGAGACGAAATAGACACTAAAATACTTGACATATATCTTATTCTCTAATTTTTAATGATAATTATTCATGTTTACATGGTTGTCTATAATACAAATATTTAGCTTATCCATTATAAATATGTTTTAGAAATATATGGTTCAATTGCTATCCCAAGTCCAAATTTGAGCTTCATACTTTAGACTTCTTTTCTTTGTCCATTAGTATAGTTTTTAAACAAAAATTTATACCCTATAATATATTCACACAGTTATACTATTACCCCACATTTTTTTACCTAACTGTACATTTTTATCGTTTTCTTTTTTGTAAAAAATACCTACTTCGCCAAATTTAATTTAAATTTTAAATTTTTTAAAATACACTTGTATTTTAAAAAATTTCAATTTAAGTTTTAAGTTTTTGCCGTAGCATAATATTTCGTCAAAATCAGTAATATCTTCCCGTGAATCCATGGTTTGGGGGATTTCAGTGAAGTGTTGATACACTTATGAAGCTCTCTCCTTAGGTAGTAATACTAGGATATTTGACATGTCCCCTTTTTCTATTCTACTATCTTTAAAATAAAAAAAAAACAAATAATATTCATATATTTGACAAAATATTTAAAATTTGATAAAATTAAAATGATTAGAATACTTATATATTTGGATATGCAACATTAATGACGCTAAGTCATTGACTGCTTATATTAGATAAAAGTAAATTTGAATAAAATAAAGAGTGCAACAAGACGGTAAAATCAAATGTCGGACTTAGTTGACAAAATAACATAAAACATAGAAGAAAAAAATGGATTTACGTAAAAAGCACTTATTTAAATAAAATGATAGAGAAAAAATAATATGCATAAATAATTTTGAATAAAAAATTAGTCTTAAATAATTTATTTTCAATAATAAAAAAAGATGAAGACAAAATAAAAGTGAAAATGAGACGACAATTTGACCAAAAATCATATAGTGTTTTTCTATTCTAATGTCTTATTTGCATATATTTATTGTATTTGTTAATAAGTGATACTCAAACTTTAGAGATCAATTTAGGATGGTTACTTGCAAAACAAACAATATGTTTTGTAAATGTTATTTTTCAGTCAGTTAATTGTAACTTCTTTCTTAATTACTCCTAAAATGTAACTAACTAGTGTATAATGTCCAATTAAGAATGACAAAAAATAATAATCATAAGGCAAAAACAGAATTGCAGAATTGTGCAAAAAACTGAAAGGCATAAGAGTGTAAAAGTTTGTAATCATTTTATCTAATATTAGTAATATTTCAAATTCGTATCCAATCTCCCATTTTGATATTGCAATTTTGTTTTGTCCAATTGCTACAAAACTGCAACAATCATATTCTTCTGGCATGTGGCTCTATCATTCTAGTTTATGGAAAATAATTTTTCAGTTTTAATTCATCGTCAAGATCCAGTTTATTATTCATTGATTTATTAAATTGATCAAAGGAAATTCAACAACAATATTTTATTTTTTAGTAGGCTTTTTGTTTCGATGTATGAACTTATCCCCTACAATTCATTAAAAAATGAAGAAAAAAATTGTAAGTTTTCTACTCCGTCGATCTCATTTTAGATATCTAATTTGATTTGTGCACATTTAAAAAAATAAAATGATTAATTGTAATGATTTTAATAATAAATGAGTTTCATTTACTTAAATACTCTTATTAATTGAACTTAATAGAGAAATTTAATAAATTGACATACAATAAATAAATAAATATATATTAGTAGAAAAGAATAATTAACGTTGTATTAATATTATAAAATAATAAATAATTTAAAATAAAACACACACAGGAGTAGTTTTTTATGTTTGGGCTTGTTTATTTTATCATAAGCTAAGTCCAACATTGTGTAAAGACCAAATTATGACATATTATTCAAATCAATACAAATTGAATATCTACAATGGGTATGAGCTTTGCTAAATATTACGAATAAAATTGTGCAAGAATAGCAAGAATAGCAAGAATAGATACATAACAGCATCTTAAACAAATAGAAAACAAATTAGTAAAGATTTTATTGCAGAAATTATGGTAGTAATGGTTGTTAGTGACAATCCAGATTTTTTCCTTTCCTTTTTGTTTTTATTATGTTCAATGGATATATATGTCATGAATGTTACGACACATTTAGCAATGAAATAAATATTGTGGGTATAGCAAATCAAGAGGTGTCACTAAGACCTACTCCAAATGAAATAATGATGGTGATTTGGTGTATAGCAAAATGATAGATGTCACTAAAACATAAAACTTATACCAAAGGTGGTCTAATAGTGGGTATAACACTAAGACTTTGCCCAACGGACTAAAAATATCGTCGCTATTTGTTATTGTTGGCAACAAACTTTCATGGGTATAACAAATTATATATTGACCACGAAGCAATATATTTGTAATTGGTACAAGTTTTATCGAATATATCACCGTTTTTCACCTTTGACATAAGAAATTTTTCGCTCAATACTATATGTCAATTCCACGGAGTGATTTTATATATGTATTGAAAAACTGAAAAGTTTAATTCATAGTTCGTAAAATAATTTCTAGTAGTCGCATACTTATTGCATGAATTAAAAGTGAATTTAGCAAAATTACTCAAACATTGTGATTTTGTTGTGTTGAAACTTTAAACTAATGATTCATTTGAATTTTCATCATTGTAACAATTCATTGTTTTGGATAAAGTAATTAAATTCCTTTATTTTAAAATTTCATTTTTTGGACAAAATAATAAAATTCCGTTCATCTATTAAATTTTTTCTCTCAAAATTTCTTTTATAAAGTAATAGAATTCTAGATGTACGTTTTAATATAGAGAAACTTATTTAACATTTTTTTTAATTAAAAATTTTTGAAAAAAATTAAAAGAAAATAAATAAAAATCTGAATTGTAAGAACAAAATTAATATTTAATTAAAATATTTTTAGTAAAAATTAAATGTAAATTTTTAATAAAAAATTGTTATTTTTATAAAAAAAATATTGGTTATTTATTATAATACAAAACATTTATTTATTATTATAGAAAAAATATTATTTTTTTTCTAAAAACTTATATTATTTTAACAAATTGTTTTTAGAAAACCCTGATTCTTTCAAAAAAAAGATAAAAAAAAAACTTATTCAGTTGTTTTTCTTGTTAAAAAAACTGAATTTTTTATTATTTTAAAATAAGTATTTTTCTTTTAAATAAAAATAATAATTTAAATATTATTAATTTAATAATAGAGTGGAGTTAGTGGCGGTCGGCCGATGAAACTCCACTACTGGTCACTATATTCGTTGAAGTTCTGTTGCCGTCTTACCGATGATTGTAGAACCACCAAAGCTCTGTTGGATATAATTAACTTTTTATTTTTCAAAAACAGTACTGTATTTTTCTGTAAATAAAACTATTTTCTTTAAAAATGTTTTTAAAATTAAAAGTTATTTATTTTTAAATTATATAAATACAATTTTTCTATTAAATATTTTAAATTATAATAATTTTTGTAAAAATAAAACAATTTTTTAATAAATAAAATTATTATTATCATTATAGATATACAATTTATGAAAGTATTTAATAGAAGATTCTTTGGTTTGAGGTCGAATTGTAAATTCTCCAAAAATAAATAATTATCACCCACTAAATTTCCAGAATTTTAAAAACTCCACATGCCCATTTTTTACACTCTAATAATCGGGTACTCAACTTGATTTTGTTAGATATTTCAATGGAATTGAATTTTAGCCTCAAAACAAACAAGCTTTTAATTAATCTTGTTTTTTATTTTTATTTTTTTTTACGAAAATGAATAAAACGGTTTTATATCATTGTCAAATAAGGTACCATTATGTGTTTTTTCTATCCTTATTATCCGCGTTATTAATTCTATTTTTGGGTACAATTCGCATTATTATATTACGGTTACGTACTTCTAGAAAAATTTCAGGTTAATATTTTTTTATTCAGTAGTAGTATATAATGTTGTCTCACCTGTTGCTAGAGGAATAAATATTTATATTACAATACATACTAACTATCGCAATAATTAATGTGTCTAACTATACATTGACTTAACCCGCTGGTTAAGTTGAAGAACAAACAAAATACAACCTAACTATATAGTATAAGATATAATATGGCGGCGTACGTATTTGACAATGAATTATAATATATAATCAAGATGGCACATGGGATTGATGTTAACCGAACCAATATATAAATATTTAAACATTTCTTTTACGGTGGAGAAGTTCACACAAATTGTTAAAGAAAGAATGTCACAAAAGCTTCATGGAAAATGACAAAACCGATAGTTTCCATATATAAACAATCCATCTGTTCAGTAATATAAGAAAAATATATATTTTTAATTGTTATGAGTAACAATTAATTATTTTTATTCATTTCATATTAGTATTTTTAATTAAATATTTAATAGTGATAGTTGAATATCTGATATCCGAATAGATTATTTATTAAATTTTAATTTATATGAAATATAAAAAATTGTACTATTTTAAATAATTTTTTAAATAACTAAAAGTTGTTGTTTTGAGTTATAATAATGACTGGAGCGAATATATATGAGTCACCATCATTGACATTAGATATCAAATTTAGCATATATATTTAAATTTTCAGTTTAAAAGACGTATTAAATTAATTTAATTATTGAACTGAAAATTCTAGATAAAGAAATCAAACAAATAAAATTCATAAAATTTTAAACCTATATAATATAAGGTGAGATATACGTTACTTTTAAAGATCTGTATATAGTTTACTCATTATCTAAATAAGTAAATTTGTAAGTAATATTTATAACTTAATATTCCCTTCACTTGAAATTTTTTAAATGTAACCAATTTTCATTAGATAATAAATAAGCTACTAACAAAAACCTAAAATATCACCTATAATATTCCATCACATCTTCCTCTTTATTATTAAACGTACTACTAAATGTTATCACATCATCCTATTTATTAATGAAACATATACTACTAAATTGTTGTAAATTTTGCATACGTGTGATATATATATATATATAGCTAACATATAGTACTAGTACAAGATAACTCAACACTAATATTGATTTATCTTCTACACAGAAGTATTAAAGTTACAAATATTGATTATAATTTACCAATAATTTAAATAATATTGATTCAATAATAATATAAAAAATAAATATATATTTTATATTGAATATATATTGATTAGATTATTATATTTATTCATAAATATAATAAAAGTCACAAATTGTTATTTCTAAAAAGTAATATATCGATAATCGTGGTTAAAATTTGAGATAATTTTTCACTATTAGTCTACGCAACTAGACCACTTATAAAAATAATGTAATATATATAGTGAAGTCGGTATTGTTGGCAACCTGAAACAAAGAGAACCAATCATGTCTAGAAAACGCACGAACTAAGGGACCCACTCAATGAGATATGAAGTAGATGATGGTGTGGACATGAAAGAGGCTTTCTTTTGTTTTAACCACCATAATCAGAATCATCATCCTATATATTTTAAGAGTTAGTAAATGAATGACATCATGGCTTAAGCAATTTGATCAAGTGGGACCCATCTTCACTTAATAGCTATGGGAACAAGAAATATGTGACTCTATCTTTTATTGAAGGGTGCTTATTAATTTGACGAGCGCATCAATTGATAGAGAAATACAATTCCATATCATACATGTAAAAGTATTTTTCTTTTGTATTTTTCTTTTCTAAACCAAAAATTAAGAACAAAAGGTTATGTTTAGACTTTAGAGTAAGGTGGAGATGTAAATAAGTTGTGTAAAGTTGCGGGAACACTTAAAAGGAAAAGGTTTCATGTGAGTAAGTAACTGTATCTTTAAATTCATTTTTACGAAATGTAAAAGTAATTCTAAACGCATAAAATTGATCTGATCAAGTGATGTTATAAAAATAAAAAAAAAATTGATTAACTTGAGTAAAATTGTTTCTACACTTAGAATCAATTTTAGTTTAAAGTTTTTGAAATTCAATGTGTTTTTCCAATGTGAGTTTTTTTTAAAAAAAAAATTCCCAAAGTGAAAATAACTTCAAAATTAATTTTCTGATCAATTTGTATGAAATTAACTTCAAATTTCATCACCACAAAAAATGTTTTTATATATACTTTCACATTCTAGCTACTAATGTGTTCCTACGAGGCTGTCACAATAAATATACTTGGAAGAAAAAACAAAAATAATATGCAGCTTGAGATTATTCTTTGCATATGCCACTTTGATGGGCATATAATATGAAAATAAATTATGATTTGGTTATTATTAACTTCTTGTTGTTGCATATATAATGAAGGAATATTATATTTCTAATATAAATAAACTTTAAATGGAATCGAGTTCTGATTAAGCTGCCTTGCTTTTAATTATAAGTCAACCATACTGTGCTTAGCCTTTTTCGTGGATGATAAAAGGAGATACAATTCTCATACACAAATAAATAAATAAAAATGATAGTTGATTGTTGATGTCTATTGACTATGGTACAACGTGTAGGGGAATGTTTTTTATGGAAAAGAATCGAAAAAAGTTTCCGTAGCTTTTTTATAGATATAATTATTTTTTATATAAACAAAAATAATATTAACGAGTTCACAAGAGACACTCTATTTAATTCAAAAGTATAAGGTTTAGATTAAATATTATAATAGAAAGAAAAAAATTCCACCTTCTATAAGATGTTACATAAGTCGCACTAAATTATATGCTCGAAAGTTAGACAAAATTAAATAAAAAATATATACCATTACATTTATGCTTTGGTATAATCTAACCCCCCACATAATATAAAAGGATGAAAGTACAGAGGCTAGGACCTAACTTACAATAAGTTCAAGTTAGGTTTATAAATATTTTTTCAAGTTAGATTTATAAATATTTTTTCAAAAGTCTATTTAGTTAAAAAAAAATTATATTAAAAGCCATTAAAATAACCTTTTAGATTTATCAAGTTGATATATTTAACTAATTAAAGATAAATTTTTTATTGATATTATTATTATAATATTAAGTTTTGTTTTTATTTTGTTAAATTATAAATTTACTAATATTTTTTGTAATTTAAATATACTAATCTACATTAAGATTTGACATATTTAAAAAAAATTATTATAAAATAAAAATAAAAATAAAATTAAAATATAATGTAATATAATACATAGATATTCTAAAATATCATAATAGATATCAAAATAAAATTTAGTTAATTGACATATTAACTTGTTCAATTATTTATACAAAATTTCGGCCGAATACTTTCATAACTTAATAGTGATATAAATTCTTAGGTTTTGCCAAACTTTGATAAAGGTTATACCAAATTTTAAAAGTAAACATTTGGCCTGTAATAAATCAAATTCGAACTTAATATTTTGAATATTAATCAGACTAAAGTGTTACAAAATATAACTCAAACTCGGTCTATCCAATTACCACTCTAATTATACTTACTTCTAAAAATATTATTATCATTATTATTTTAATATCATTTATAAAAAAGGGCGCTTGCTTGAACTGATGTCAAATGAAGGGAATAAAACCTAACAAAGACTTGCTAAAAAATACCTAAAGAAAACAAAAAAACACAGAGTACTTAGAAAATGAAGGCATGTATAAAATTAGTTCTATCTGGTGTGCAAGATAAAATAAAAATATAATATAATATAAAGTTTAATAATGATATGATAGAAAAATTTAATAATGATATGATAAACATGATAAATAAGTTTTATTTTGTGTTTGATATCCACAAAATAATAAATTTGATAATATTATTTTATTTGTTCATATATTTAGTACATATTTTATCATGACACAATATAATATATATCATATTTAAAGGATAAAATGAACATTATGAAACAGTTACATATTATTTTTTCAAAATTAATTTATAATACTTTTAAATATTATAAAATTAAAAAAATATTAAACAAAATTAATAACTATTGAAATAATTTTATATTTAAAAAGATCACAATTTCAAGTTTTTTTAAATAAATCATGAGTAACCAAATGATTCTTGTAGTAACTCAATTTTGTCCACCCTTTTAAAAAATTCTAAAAAAATAAGTCATATCTTTAATTTTAATATTTGTCATAATTATTATTTTCCTAAAAAAATTTTTAAAAAAAGAGAAAGAAAAGAATCATAGTGAAATTAATAAATCTGACCTAATAGTTGGACTCGTATTTACTCATTGTGGATCACAATTGTACTTATTAGTTAATGAAAGCATAAATTGTATACTAAGTCAATGTGGTAGTTTTTGCCCTAGTTTCCTTCGATTCTTGGTTGCATCAAGTTTGTGGTTGTCTGTTCATTTTTGTCTCTAGTTCCGATTATCTCCAGTTTCTAGTTGTTGATTGTATCTGGTTCTTGATTGCCTCTAATTGTTGGTTGCCTCTGCTTCCTGATTGCCTCTAGTTCTTGATTCCATCTGATTCCTGATTGCCGCCTCTAGTTCTGGTTTGGCAATTATAGTTAGTGTTACAACTAATTGGAGGGAAGTGATAACAATATAAGTCATGGTTTTTAGCTTGTTGAAAAGCATGCAAATGATAATACTTTTCTAGATCAATCGAGCTTAACAAAGCAAACTTTCATGCTCCCTCCCATCTTTTCAGTCTCTTTGCTATTCACAATTTTTTCCTTATAGTTAGTGTTACAACTAATTGGAGGGAAGTGATAACAATATAAGTCATGGTTTTTAGCTTGTTGAAAAACATGCAAATGATAATACTTTTCTAGATCAATCGAGCTTAACAAAGCAAACTTTCATGCTCCCTCCCATCTTTTCAGTCTCTTTGCTATTCACAATTTTTTCCTAATACAACTACAATTTTTCTATGTATACACACAATTAAAAAGTACATCCTTCCTTTAGCCATGTTTTGAGCCTCCTTGCTTTTCTCCTTTTTTTTCTAATACAACTACAATTTTTCTCATGTATACGAGTAGTTAAAAAATGCATCATCTATTTTCTAGATATACCTTAGCAAATCTAATTTTTCTGGAAGCAATAATCTAGGATTCAATAAAAACAAAAAAATTCATTATTTGAATCTATAAATTGAGAATAAAAAAACTCAGACAATAAGATGCACATAAAAACACAAAAAAAAGAAACCACTACAAAATATAGAACTTTGATTGAATCATACCACCACACTTCCATTTTCTAGCCTTTAGCAACCCCAATAATACAACCCATAATGTTTGAAAGAGATGAAAAGAAACTAAAGAACAAGAGTTAGAATAAAGAGAAAAGAGAAAAGTCTATAACCACCACTCACTTTGTCAACCACTGCGGTCGTTGGAGCCACCACCATCTCCGATCGACTGTGTACACATCCGTCAAACTTAGCCATCGTTGACCATCTCGAACCCCTATTCGTCGCACAATTGTACCGACTCCAACAAGCCACCGCCTATGGCCTCCATAGCTCTCTCTCTCTAAAAAAAAATCTTTTTAATTAATTTTGGGTCCTATATTTTATTTTTTAAATAAACTAAATTTAAAGAAAATATTAACAATAAATATTGAGATTGACTAAGATGAAACATATTATTAATCTTAGATATTTACGAAATGTGGGTTGTCACAACATTACGATCTTCATGCTAAAATAATATTTTACAAATAAAATATGATTGATTGTTTTGTGATCTTAAACTTCTTAACCAAATTCAAACAAACAAATAAACATCCTAATCAAAATAAATTTCTCAGACTCGTTATCTTTTTCGTTCATCAAATCAACAATCTTTTTTTATCACATCAATTTTTTGCAACATTAACGCATTTCTTTAAAAGGAATTAATGATTTCTTCATTACAACGGAAAATACGTAAGAATAAAAGATTACACTTTTGTCAATAAAATAACAATTTGTTTCTTCTCTTTATTTTTAGCTGACTTATAATTCAAAATTATGTTCATAAAAACATAATTTACATCTCCGCTTAATAATAAAGAGAAATTAATATATTTAAGTGAACGCAAACTATACACAATTAATTATAAATAATTATTTTTAACAGATGGTGTAGGGTGTTAGTATATTGCATACGCATAATCGACTCTTGAGCTCAAATTTTAGTTTTAAAAACCATTTTTCAATGTTTAAGGATTTCCTAATATTTTTTTAATTTTAAAATAAATTTTGGTGTCCACTCAATTGATTTTGAAAAACACTCAAAATTTTATATCGCAATAATTCTATTTGATATATATATATATATATATATATATATATATATATATATATATATATATATATATATATAATCTTTTTTATATAAAATGAAAAGATACTCTTGTTAAAATTTATATTTATTTTAAAAATTTAAATTTTAAATTAATAATCATATTTTTATAATTTTAAATAATAATTATTAAATTATATAAAATGACAACTGTTAATGAACAAATTTAATAAATGTCGAAGAGTACAAAATAAAAAGAGAGGTGAGAACATCATAGCGTAGGGACTTAATAAAATTTGAGGGACACAAGATGTCAAGATTGACTATACCAACATACGCGTCGAAAGAATAGCACAGTTGCTAGACTGGTGATGTGGGTCATGTCAATACCATTAACCGTTAAAATTATTTTTCTATAAATAGATATCATACTCTGTTTTTAGAAACTGCTTGATCAATTTTATAAATCAAAATTTAACAATAACTATATCAATTATAGATTCACCATAAATGTCAAAATATGTCATTTTAATTTCTACAAATTTCTTTCTATGATTCTTTCACTTTTATTTATGCGCATTTTGTTTCCGTTTATTTCCAGTACTTTAATTTCTTGCTTATTGTCTTGTTCTTCATTAACACTTTTACAAAACTCTGAAAAAACCTGGCACAGATTAATTTTCGCTACAGACAACTTGATATTTTGAAAACGTCGACTATAAATATCGTGTTCTTAAATTTCGGTCAAGTTCGCAAAATACTTTATCCATACTCCAATGCATTCCATCTACATCCCATACCAAAAGGTTTTCTTGCATTGTTATTTTATTTACAAAACCTTTTCACGTTTCTTTTATTGCATTTTTAAAACTCATTTAAATAGAACATTATCTCATCCATTCTACAATCCATTGCATTTCACATTTTGACAACTGATTTGGCTATAACCCATTTCGTTCATATAAGTGTTATAAAATTGGTAGATCAATTTTGCCTCATATAAGTGTTATAAAATACCAGACCAATTATTGATCAGTTTTTTTTACCTTGTCAAAAACTCACACTAAAAATCAACATTAATAACTACTATTATAATAAATTTATATATATTGTTTAAATTTTATTATTAATATTTTATTTTTAAATTTAATATTGAATCCAATTATATTTATATTATATTATATTTCGCTTTTTCATATTTAATTTAATGGAAAATTAAGTAAATTATTATTATTCTTTATAATATAATATAATATAATATAATATAATATAATATAATATAATATAATATAATATAATATAATATAATATAATATAATATAATATAATATAATATAATATAATATA
>JBBPBS010001080.1:2381071-2396927 GCA_037974835.1 Cicer judaicum | reverse complement strand
ATTGAGAATTTAAATAATAGAAATTTGAAAATAAAGTGTATATACAAAGCATACAAACATTAAGATAAAATTTCATTTATTTTTATATTATGTAGACTAAAATTATTTTCAATAAATACTGTGTTAAACTTAAAATATTGTTAAAAGCATATACAAAATATTTTTATTTTTATTTTGTATACACTTAAATTATTGTTTAAAAACAATTTAGAAATTAGTACTTTCAATGTAAATAGTATTACACTGACAATTAATATAATTGATAATTATTTATTATTAGTTAATAAAAATTATAATTATTCATTTAATTATACAATTCATAATTTATATTAATTGTTCGTATAAAATGCATTTACATTATTAGTTATTGTCTTGTTATGATTACTTATGAACTAAAAATATATAAAATTTAAAAATTATTTTAATTTTTCTTATTATTCTAATAATATTAACTCACATAACATCTCCGTGGCACACAAGTCATTAGGTCGATGGAAAGTTATTCTACTATTTTATATTCTATATACTAATATTAGTGAAAATGATGGCTACTATTGTAAGAATCTGAATGAAAAAAAAATTAATTTCAGATACACAGCACGGTCAAATCGGCTGAAATATTATAAATTGATTATATAAAATCTCACAGTCTAGAAAAACATTAACTAATTAAACAAATCACGATAACTTTCATAAATTCTTGAACATTCTTGTTCAGGAAACATTTTAAATTACACCAATCAACCCTATACTATGGCCTCAATTGAGGTTCTTTCTCTTTCAAGAAGTGACAAAAAAACATTTCCGGTTAATGAATATCAATACAAAATCCGTAATTAAATTCGGTAAAGTTTTGTAGACAGTATAAAGTAGAACCAACTCAACAAGAAAATATATCACATTTTTAGATTTATTCCATCCCCACTATCTTGGATTATACCCATCAACACGTTGCAAAGTAAGGAAAGTTCACAATGAATGACACCACAACACTTGTGCATTTTACCATAAAGTATAAACCCACGTATGCTTTTGCCAGTGGGTTACTAAAATATCATATTTATGACCACCACTGAACTAAGATTCCATACCTTCCTATTTTAGGAACAGGACAAAACACTGTCAGTGTGGCCTAAAAATTAGGAAAATATTTGTTTCAATCACAGCCGTTAAATAATGATGAAATGTAGCCGTTAGATTAAACCTAGATGTGGGTCCCAACCTTGTGATCTTGAAAGAACAACGCAACCATACGTGTACCGCCGCCCACAAAACAATCGTTTTTTTTTTTCTGACCAAAAGCGGCTAACATAAGCTCAGTTTTCGAGAACCAATAAGTCTCGCTTTACGTACGTCCAATAAATGTGTGACACGTGTACACAAGTGCGAACCCAACCTTGACTAACTGCACATAAGACACCGGCAAAAGTGGGTTATGTCACTATCATTACCACTAAAAAAAGTTAAATTGAAAAAAAATTTCACTTTGTTATGATTGATTTTAAAAGGAAAAAAATAGAGGAAATAACTGTAAAGTGCATAATTCGGGAATGGATCCCTGGTGATAAAAAAAATTTACGAAGGTGTAATGCATTCATTTTTAATCATTTTCTTATTTTACATTTATATTAATATTTTCTTTCATTTAAAATATTAATTAATGGTGGAGACAACACATTTCGCTTCATATATATTTTTTGATATAAGGGAATTCATTCCTACATAATTCTTGTGACTACTCAATGTTTAAAGACACTTAAAAGAAAAAAAAAAATAGAAAAGTAATTATTTAATAATATATAATTTTAAAGAAGAATGTCATTTATTAAGAAACAATACGAACACCAAAAGCAAACGAGTATAACTACACTATAATTTTTAATGAAAAACTACACTTTCCTTTCTATTATATTGGTTATCAAACATTATCGGCAGTTTACCGTTTTCATGTTAAGTCAACTTTTCTTCTAAATATATTCGTATACTACTATATTTCTAATTATAAATATTTAGAAATAAGTTTATTTTTAAATATATAAATATTTTTTATTCATTAAATTTATTATATTTTTTATCTTTTATTTTTAAATAGTTAATATTGATTATTAATTTTATTAAAGACAAATTTTTAATTATAATTCTCCCACACCACCAATTCAGCTCACGACTCTTTGAATTAATATTATTGATTTATCATAGGAAAAAACAAAAAATAATTAAATTAAAATTATTATATTAAAAATTATTTTAATAATATCTACACATTAAATTTAGTGTTTAATTATTTTAATATATTTTCGAAAAACATAAAAACTTATAAATTAAGAAAAAAAAGGTACTAATGAATAGAAACAAAACTGAGCACGGGGAATAGTGTTTCTCAGGGGGTGATGCATATCTTGCTAAACTCTCTCTCTTAACATATGTCAATACACAATTTTAAAATAATTAAAAAATATATAAATTTATGTATACACCGAAAATAATATATTCAAATTTGTGCCTATATAAGAATAGTCATCTAAAGTACTTCTACTTCTATCGCGAAATATAGAAAACATTAATAAAATGATTTTAAAATAGAGTAGCAATTTAATAAAAAAAATTAAATTTGAACACTATGCTATATTACATTTCAACACAAGATTTTATAAGATTTATCATCACTATTATTTCACAATTTCATATTATATATATTTGTAAAGAGTACACTGTCATTGTCATATTCCCCACCTAGCTTTTTGCACTAAATCCACTATTTACACGCCCAAAACTTACATATAATTACTCTAGAAAACCAACCTATACTGTTGTGATTACAATCTTTAACTTTGGTCCAAAGGAACTTTTGCTTATTTTCCTATACACCATTCCTTTATATCAAACTATATTTTCACACATGTTTTATTTTCTACTTTCTTAACCTTTTCCACTCCTATTGGATTTTTCTTATATACACAAACAAACACTATGGATCAAAGCATACAACAACACTTCCAGCACCGGCCTCTTTCACCAAAAAGCTCGAGCGTTGAAATTGATGCAGCAGCATTAGAGACAGTCGAGTTGAAATTCTCTCTAGTAAATAAAAAAATTTAATAAAAGAAAAAAAATTGTAGAATAAAATAATATTTCATCCTATAAATTTTTTTCTCTTCTATTGAAATTTTTAGTCACTAAGGAGGATTCAACCCGACATAGACACTAGCATTTTTTTGTATCTATAATAAGGGCATTATAGCAATAACCTAAACTTATTAACTGTTTCCTAGTATTGCAAGACTAGTCCTCCCATAGGGGCACGATGTGGAATTCCCTTTCTTCTCTTGGCTGTTCTGTAATTAACTGAAGTTGGTGGTGGTGTAGAAGGAGTGAAGCTCTGCACCTTAATGTTCTTCAGTCTTCCATGGCTGCAACTGCTGCTGTATGAATCCTCTGAGTCTGACACCATTGTTGTTGACTTGTTCTTCTTCTGGAAATTCTTGGAAGTTCCAACAATCTAGAATTCGTAGTTGCATTGATTAGTATTCAATACATGGACCCAAAATAAGAATGAAACATAGACAAGTCAATTAAATTAAATTGGATGCAAAAGGGTCCATATTGAAATATTTGAATCCCAAATATTCAAATGTTCCGGTAAAGCAATAAATTGAAAAGTTAAACATAAACCCAAATTAGCATTCATATTATAAGAAAAGTCAACCCATTTTAAGTGATAGCTTGAAAACTAAGCAAATTATTTTTTCATTAAAAATAAGAGTTCATTGATCAAAATTATTTTTTCATTAAAAATAAGAGTTCATTGATCAAAATTATTTTTTCATTAAAAATAAGAGTTCATTGATCAAAATTTCAAATAGTGGTCTCAACTCTCGCTTATTTTTCGGAGAATGAGATCAAATGCTACTAAAAAGAATGGCGGTTAAATATGGAGATACGTGGCTATTGTACCTTCAATGCATTAAAATCATACTATTTTGATGAATCGATATCAAATGTTATTCTCACGATATCTCAATAACATTGATTGTTAAGGAGTTGTGACATCAAAATCTTGGTTGCAAACTTTATTTTCATTCCACATTTTAAATTGCAGCCATAGTATCAAAATTGAAGTACGTGATTATATTCAATCACTTTTGTTTTCTTAAATTATTATCAAAACAATGTAAATACCTTGCAACCAAGAGAACAGAATCGAAATGAATCGAGAAGGCTACGCTCACAGACTTCGCAAGTGTTGGTGACACCTTTTCCAGGCCTTGGTTGAGGTCGCTCATTCAAGAACACAACCCTTGCACTGTTGATAATATAGGTTTGAACCCCTGATATGTCCAACACTTTTTGAATCTCATTCACTCTAATCACATCATGATATGAAGACCTCCTTATCTGTATCAAAATTTCAAACAGCAAAATAAAAAACAGAGTTCATTAGAAATGAATAGCAATTTTTTTGCATTGAAAAGCTAGAACATTTTCACTGTGTGGTAATTAGTAATTACTTTCACTCCATCATACCAAATTACCAATAGTTCAATGCAGAAACTTGAATTTGAAAAATAAACAATTTTGATATGAAGTAATTGGTTATACAATTGGGGTTCACACAAATGATTAGATTTTTGCTCACACCAGTTGTGTTGTGTTGTGATTTGAGTTCAAGTCCGGAGTTGTAAATTAGTGGTTCTCAATGAATTTGGTGGTTGTAATTTTTTATCTATTAAAAAAAATAACAATTACAGAGAAATTGAAAACACAACCCAACTAATGAAAATTCTAATTTCCAGAAAAAGAAGAAAATCAAAATGAAAAGTGATGGTTTTTTTAACAATAATAAAAAACAAAAACAAAAAAAGTGTTGAAATTAGAAAACATTGATGAATTCAATGGTTGTTACTTGTAACGAACCTGAATAGCACGATGATCTTTGTGGTAATTGAGACAGAGAGAGCAAAGAGCACCATTCATACAATCCAAACAATACATGTTACACTCACTCTTGTGTGAATCAGCGTGCAACTTGCATTGAACAAAGAAACGCTCTTTGAGCAGAGGTTTCAACCATGGTGGCCACCTATTTTCCTCATCATGAGGTCCTCCAGCACCCTTTTCAAAAAATAAACAACCCAAAATTCAAAAACACAAATAAAATCCAAAATCATTGCATTCCCAAAGAAAAGTTAAGAGTGGTTGACCAAGTCAACACACAAATAATGAGAGTGAGCTAAAGAAAGTGTTTTGATTACCATGATTCTCCTGTTTTTGGGCTTAATTTCACGAACAGTGTCTTGATTCTCGAACGCCAGTTTGAAAATACTGAATTATTGTGTTTTTGGTGACAAATGTGTGTGTGTGAATGGAGAGAGAGAGAGAGTTAAGAAGAAATTGAGGCGGTGAAAGGAGGGAATGGGTTCTTGTAGAACTTCAAGGCGGTAGTAATATTTTTTTTTTTCTAGAGAGAGAAAATATGAGAGAGGGGTTGATCTTATCTGCACAAAAGTCTACACAACCAAACCTCACTCCGAACCAGAACCTATATCCAAACCCAAACCAACAGATACGTTGTGTGTAAGGAATCGACTTCCTTTTATTTTTATATTCTCTAAAGTCATTGGTATTATCAATTTTAGTGTACTTTTACTCTATTTTTTATTACTAGTATTACTATGTTCATCTCTTAACTTGATCCTTTTAATTATAAATATAAATTAAAAAATAATAAATTTAATTTGATTTAATTTAATTTAATTTATTTTGTCATTTATTTATTAAATAAAAATAAAATTTATTTATTATATATTTTGAATTATCAGTGATATAAAAAAATATATTATTAACTATATCTTGAATATCTGTAAAACCAAAATTATGAGATGAAAACAAAATATTTAAGAACCAAAGATTGAAGATGGAGGAAGTATTATTTAATGGTTATGTTGCACCTCATAATTAGTGGTTAGTACAATATTTTTTGAATGATTATTATTTGGTCGTGTGTTTGGGGGCACACCTGTTTAGTCTTCTCGTTTAATTAAATTTATAAGTTGGAATATGCTATAAGAAAAATACTTGGTTGAACTCAACCATTTGGGGCGAATAAAAATATCAATATTATTTAATTATTTTAAAAATATATGATTTTTAATGTATTTATTTTTAAATATGTATTTGTTTAAATATTTTAATTTATTTGATTGATGGAGTTTTTTTCTAATTTGAATACTTGAGACTTCTCTCGTACCCTTGTCCAGTCCAACTTGTGTTGGTTATTGATAGATTGAAATCGTTTCACATTTGATGTCGATAAATGTTTATCGAAAGAAAAACATATTTATGTCGATGAATGAAGTGTTAGCTTAGTTAGAGCTTTCAAAACAGGTTATCTAATTCGTATAGGATTTCTTTGAATCGGGTTAAAAAATCTTGTTTTAATATAAGTTGAAAAAGTATTACTCAAATTTGGTTTTATATTTTTATATTTTTTTTACTTATTATATTTTCAAATTTTTTATGACTATTTTAACTTAAAATTCTGTTTCGATGTTTATTAAAAAAAAGTTATAGTATATTACTTATGTAATAAATATGAATCAATTTGAAAGCTTATTTAAAAAAAAATAATTTAATTGCAGTTTTGGTTCCTATATTAATACTGATTCACATAATTGATTCTCATATTTTAAATGTGGATAATTTTAATCCATCTCTCAGATTCTCGAACTAAAAAAATAACAATTTAATATATTTTAAATGATATGATATACAATTAGATGATATAAAACTATATAGATGTATTGATTATTCATATGTTATTAATTAAATTAAAAATAGGAAAAATTTCTGAAGTTGAAATTTAAGTTTTTACGACGTTTTATTTCAATTTCATGGGTAATAATCACTCTACATTATCATATCATATGTCACATTATTTAAAGCATTTTACATCATCATTTTTTTGTTACAAAATCAGAGAGATAGACCAAAATTATTGACTTTTAAAATAAGGAACCAATTTTATGAATTAGTATAAATAGAGGTACTAAAACTGCAATTAAGTCAAAAAAAATTATGATTTACTCATTATACACAAACTAAGTATGAAGTTTTCAATTAACACGAACTCAATTCAAATTTTTTAAAACAACACAAAACTAAATAAGTTCAAATTGTACAAAAGTTAGAGATACTATCTAACATAATACAAATGAATTTAGATTTCTCTAATATAACCCAAAGTCAAATCAAATTCAAACAAAATGCTATATATAGTTCTAATGTGACTCTAAAATAAATATTTTTATATAAACTCTTTGAATAATATTAACATTTTTCAAAGTGTTGGATAATTGTCAACTTAAAAAAATAAAATTGATTATTAAAAATATATAATCAACTAAAGATAATATTATATCATAAAAGATAATATATATATATATATAATCAATTAAGTGAGTTGTACTTTTTAGTGGACCAATTTTATGTATTTTTATTTTTTTAAAAGTAGCTACGTGGGTAGTGAGTTATCCGGGACCCACATGGACTAACGGATTTATTGAGAGGATAAAAAGTATTTGAAAAAAATCAAGGTAAAATAATTAGATACATGTCCTGGATCTTAACAAGCTGGACGGACTAATCCATTTTGACAACTCTAAGTTCAGCAAGCTTGATATATACAAGCTAAAAGTCTTTCAAGCTTATGTATGAATTGTTTGTTTGATAATGTAAAATTATGCTTTTCACACAATGGATTTAGATTATGATAAAATGTTAGGGGTGTCTTTGATTTTTTGGGAGTAAAAAGTCATAATAATATAATTGGTTTGATTTAGTTCAATAGGATTAATATTTTAAAAAATTTACCAGAATTGGTTTTTATTGAAATATTATAGATTTTTTTATACTATTAAATAAATATACAATTTATAATAAAGAGAAATATAATTATTAAAAAAAATATTTTTTAAGATAACACTATTAATAAAGTGGAAAATAAAAGAAACAATAATAAAAAATATAATAGTTTAGTTTGAATTTCGAAGGATCAATTTTGAATGATGAGAAATTGATATTCAAACTAATAAAAATTGCATTTGATTGATTTAAATCTGAAGATGAAAAATGAAATCAATTTAATTAACTTTGTTTGGATCTTACACTCTATTGAAGTGATTGGATATGGATAGGGTTTGTTTTTGCATCGATTCCCCTCAATATCTTTTAATTGGTTGGAGGAAATAATTATATAAATTAAAGTATAAACCAAGAAATACATATTTATAAAATTTCTTATATTGGATAAGAAAATCAATTTTGTTTTAGAAAATATTCATATTTAAATATTTTAAAATTTAATTACATTAGTAATCTATCAGCAAATTATATAAAGTCAATCCTACATGTCAAGATAATCATTTATAAGATTTCTCTTTCCAATACTAACAAATAATCGGTTAATAATTCATCTCTTGTCTTATTTTGTGCCCATAACAAATAAAATATAAAGCAGAATGGAATAAAAGATTGAGATAAGAACAAAAAGAAAAAAAAAAAAAAGATTGAGAGGATATACAATTGAAAGGAAAGGAAACACGAGCATAAAAAAATGACTGGGGAGATTTTATATTATCCGGTTTAATTTTGATTTTTTTTTATTTGTATTAATTTGTATAATTAGTTTTTTTATTTT
The DNA here is from genome assembly GCA_037974835.1 of Cicer judaicum. NCBI lineage: Eukaryota > Viridiplantae > Streptophyta > Magnoliopsida > Fabales > Fabaceae > Cicer > Cicer judaicum. Next base: position 2,388,232 of record JBBPBS010001080.1, on the reverse strand, counting down.
AAAATTTAAAAGTTTTAGTATTTTTTTTAAAAATTTTAACATAAAAATAACGAAGTGATATATTTTAAATGATGTGGTATATAGTATGATAATGTTAAATGATTAATACTTGTGAAATTGCAATAAAACTATCTAAAAATTTTAATTTTAACTTTTAAAATTATTTATTTTTATAATTTAATTAACAATGTATACATAATTATTATATCTAAATGGTTCTATTGAAGATGATAGAAAACACAAGAAAGGAGAAATTGAATTTGGTTTTGCCATTTAAAATTATTTGAATTGCTTGATCAAAAAGACATGTTCTTTATCAAATTGTTAAACTTATGATTATAAAAGAGTTTAAGTAAAATAAAGTTGAATCATAAAAAGGCTGAGATTAAATAACATAGTGGAGATAGAGAATAGAAAGTTGTATATTTATTTTCATTTACAATAAATTGTTGTTACATCTAGTTCTTTCATAACCGAGAGATTTTACCTCAATACAACTGATAACTTAATTCAATATTTAAACAATATCATACAAGCATTATTTACTCTGCCTCTTCAAAGTTGAGTATTTTTCTTATGTCTCTCCAAGCTGTCTCCATTAGAACCCTTCTCAATTTTCTGGCAAATTGCCGTTGAGATTCATAAGTATTCTTACACCTCTACAGGTACCGCTTATGGATGAAAGATTTATTGTCACTATCATTTTGATTTACATTAGTTCTAGATTGTGTTTGAATTGACACAAAATTTGTTTTTGGAATTCTAACTCTTATTGAGAGAATATTACAGTTATATCAATTCAAGTGTATCACTCGACGTGAGTGATATACATCAACTATAATGACTCTTTACTGTGAGGATTTTTCATTCTTTTCTTTTGATGTGTTATAGACTTTTTACATAAATTCTCTTAAAGCATTTTTTTTTTCATTCTCTCGCTATTTTCATATTAATCGATTTCTACTTAAATATTGAAGAATAAATCTATTGAATATATTATTGTTGGAGATCTTGAATCAACATTTAAAGCAGATTATTCTTTAAGACATGTCCATATATATCTTCATAATTAATTTAGTGTATCTTGATTCAAGAAAGGATATCTTAGAGGATGATAGTTTAGAGGATGTAATGTGCTTCTTCAGTTAGAGGATAAGTCCATATTTGAAGAGCAAGCAAATATGTCTTCTCCATGGTTTTGGGTTCAGATAACTGACTTAAGAAAGTTTACTTTTTTATCATATTGTTGATCTGAACAGTTGGCTAGTCAGAGTGTTGACCAAATGATTAATTGGTTTACCATAATTATTAGACATATAATCATTAGAGTGAGTTTATAATATTAGATTCAACAAAGGCACATTGAGAACGGGTTTAACATAGTCAGACACAACTTAAACAGATTTGTCATAGCATTCACTTGAACAAAGGCTTCATTCAAAGCTTTCTTCTTTGGTCTTGAATCAAAGGATCAATGAAGTTCTTGATTCTTACTTAACTTTGAAGGTGCAAACACAATAATGAGAATGGTTGAATTGTGTTTGACAAAGTTGATAACTTTTTGCTGATTTGATGAAGACTAGTTGATTTTTATGAATTACTTAGATAAGAAACAATCGAGTTCAGAGACAATAAATAATGAAAACATAAATAATTGGACACATAGATTTATTCAGGTTCACCACTAACTTGGCTACATCAAGTCCCGTTATTCAGATGACTTTAATCCACTAATTCAAATACCTTGAATTAGAAAGTATCTGACCCTCCAAGCCAGTCTTCCCAAACAGCCTGACAACCCCAAACTTTTGAGAAACTAACCACACATTCACCCTAGAAACCAAATCTTCTCCTAGCAACCTGACAATCCCAAATGGACGAAGGATCTAAACCATATCGGATTGGATACAAAAGATTGAGGCTTTAAGTGTTTGCTTCTAACTAAGCTGATTTCAAAATAACTATAAGAAAAATACTTAGAAAATATTTATGAATTGAACAAGTGTTTCTATCTATGAACTCTAAAAATAACTTTGAAATTTTGAGCTTTGAGTTATTCTTAATTTTTCTGATTTTTCATGATCTTCTTCTTTAGCATTTAGTATCTATTTATACATAGATAAAATGAGGGCTTCAATTTAGTCATTGTTTAATTCTAAATGGTATATTCATTCCTAGTTTGGTCAACAATGATCTTATTCAAAAATAGTTCTCAAAAAGATGATTTTTGATAAAATTTTCTTTAGTCAATTCTTTATTTTTGAATCCAATATGAGCAGTTTTTCTAGATTAATTTTGTTCGTATTTTGTTTAGATTGAGTTTGTAAATTCTTCAAATTGATTAAGTTTGTATTTTGTTTATAGTGAGTTTGTAAATTCTTGTGATTGATTATGTTTGTATTTTGTTCATATTGAGTTTGTAAATTCTTCATATTGATACTGTTCATATTTTGTTGTAGATAAATCTTGATCAAATCTTATAAATAATTTATACCTTCTTGTGATAAATCTTAATAAAATCTTAGTCGTATCTTCTTTTCAACTTAGTCAAAGATATTCTCCAATCATAAATCAAAATTAAAACTTATTTTAGATTTTCTTCAAAAATATTTGACCATATTTTCTTTTCAGCTTGGTCAAAGATTTTCTTCAATCATAAATTTGAATAAAATCTTATTTTATAATTTCTTGAAAATATTTGACCATATCTCCTTTTCAACTTGGTCTAAGACTTTCTTCAATCATAAATCTGATCAAATCTTATTTTAGATTTTCTTCAAAAACATTAATCATTTTTCATACTTTGTGAAGTTAAATATATTATTTTTATAAAATACTTTTGTTGTCATGAAAACGCTAGGTATAAAACTAACTTGGTTCCTACAAACCTTAGCCATATGCAGATAACAATTGTAGAGTTCTTTAGTTTTGTATACAGAGAGAGGGTCAATTGTTGACTTAAGTTTCTTTTGACTTTAATGCTTTGAATCGGGTATGTAGATAACTAAATGCTCGTTATAAGACTTCTTGCAACTTAATTATATCATGACAATAGACATAATTACTTTTTTATTTGGTGACAATATTTTGTGCTAAAAACACTTAGACTATTATCTCTAATTTACTCATAATTTATGTCACCTCTAAATATATAGTCAGGAATATTAATCTTTATCTTCTCACTTAATCTATATTTTTAGTAAATAGTTATGGGATAATTGTTGTTATTGTTTTTGTTATTATTAAAACACCAATAAGAAGATTGTGACAAAAACCACTCTTACACTAACATCTACATAGTAAAATCGTATGTCACATTATTTAGAATATTTTAAATTATTGTATTTTGGTTAAAGAAAATATGAGAAATGAAGCAAAACTGTTATATTTTATAATAGAGTGGTCAACTTTGTGAATTGGTGAAAATAGAAGATGACAATTGTCATCAAACTTATTATGTTATATTATATGTTTTAAAAAGATTGTATTCAAAAATAAAAAAAATGTGAATGTTAGTTTAAAATATATATATATATATATATTTATTTATTGAATTAGAAAGAGTATTATGAAGAATATGAATACAATTACTTTTTCCAACAATCTGGTTGAAACCTTCTAACGAAAATTATAAATGCAATGTTGATACCTTCTTTTATACTCTTATAACTCGAGCTGACACAAAAGACCTCTTAAACTAAAAGCCCCCTAAAATTTTGTGGGTTTAATGGATCTATAGACTCACTTTTTTAAAAAAAAAAAATCGATTTTATTTTGAAAAATAAAGTTTTTTAATTTTTTCACCAATAATTTTTTTTTTTGATTTTTTACTATAAAAATTAATTTTTTTCTATAGAAATTTCTGATTTTTTTTGATAAAAAATATCCGATTTTTTCTGATGAAAAATGTCTAATTTTTTTCGATAAAAAATGTCCATTTTTTTTTTTCAATAAAAAATTTTCGATAAAAAATTTTCCATTTTTTTTTTGATAATTTTTTTTTAAGAAAAAAAATCTCAAAATTAACAAAGTATTGGGGACCTATAGGCCTCAGAGCCTCCTCATTTAAGCCCCATAAAATAATGGACCGAAATTTAAAAAAAATTATTTTAATAGTGGACCTAATAATAGAAATTTAATAAAAAAATAAAATTAAAGGATTTTATAGTTGAAAGTTTTTTTTTACGGCTCTAGGCAATAGTATGCATTATAGATGATGGTGGAACTTTTTTACTAGCTAAAGCATAATGATTTTTCACTTATTTGTGCAATTACTGAAGGTGAAACTGGAGCTAGATTCAGAGTATGGTTTATCAATTTCATTATGAGAGGGAGCATGTTTCTGAATTAGGGATACTTTCTTATTGTAGAGTCATTTTTTCATCTCATTTTAGAAAGTTCAGAGTTGATTTTATGAGGAGATAAACCAATATTGAAGTAACTCATTTGTCAGCAAAGTTAGTCATAACTATAACTAATCCCCATAGCTTTATTAATATTTCATATTGTATTTATATAATTATTATAAATGAAATGCGATAAATACTTTTAAGTCAAAAATTAATAATTAAAGTCATATACATTAAGGAGGTCGTAAGTTCAATATTATCCTCAGCAAAATACTAACATTCAAGAGAAATTCTAAGAATGTTTGAGAAACGCAACCACAAATGACTCTAAATTTTTAGGTGCACTAATTTTTGTAATATATATATATATATATATATATTAAAATAAAAAATTTTAAACTTAACATAGTCATTTTTTATATTCATGTATCTAATAGAAAATTACATTTTTATATTAAAATAATTTTAAATAAAAAACAGTTTTATCGTTCTATAATATTCTCTCGTGTTTCAACCTAAATTGGTTCAAACCCAATTTAGATACTCTAAAAAAAGAAAACAAATACATCAACTCACCATCATACTGATTAATAGGTAGCTGAATGTTTTTGACGGTGTTTAATAACTACTGCATGTTCAAATTGATAGATATGTGTATAACTTAATTTTCTTATAATTCTATTGTAGTTTTGGATTTTCTTTTATAAATATTGTAGTTTTAGATTGATTGAAAATTTCAATGTTTGTGATCTTTAACTTTGTTTCCATTTTTATTCTACTTAAGAATGCATTGACAAAATTAATCATTGATTTTTTACCCATGTAAAATATTATCTATTTGATAATCGATAAATATATAGATAACTTATAGGACACTAAATTTATATTTTTCACATAACACCCAAATTTCAGGGACAATCATGCTCATAATATTAATAATATTAATTACTAAGTTGAAAAAAGAAACCGGATTTTGATTGTAAGCATAATTAATTAATTAGATGGTATTTTTAGAAACAAACTTTGATGTAATTCACAAACCAAAAAATATACAACTTTTAATGGCTAAAAGACGAGTTTCTTTCATGTGTATCGAGTTGTGCATACTTTATAAACCATTCATTAAAAGTATACTATTATAAATATTTATGGGGTCAAGTCCATCTCACACTAGTCCGAAAAAATGCATAAGATTAGAAACACTAACCCTTTATGAGAAAACAGATAAGCATATGGAAACTTTTGAAAGTAAAAGATCACATTTTAATCAATTTTGTTTTATGTAGATTCGATACAAATCCACTAAGAAATGAATTATTAAACAATTTCCCATTAATAATGAAATTTGTGTTTCAAGTGGCTCAATGACTTGATAGAAGACCAAAAGCTTTAGTGCCCCTGCCAATATGATGCCATAAAGTTTCAACATGGTCATATTTTTCATTTTGTAATCAATGTAAGATAAGACCCACGCAGTTACTTGTTTATTAGTTCGAAGTTGCTTCTTAGATATTTGTTAAAAACAAATAATACACGACATTTTTTCATTATATAATATACAGAGTTAATTTTATAAAAGTATTTTATGTTTTCATTTTTTAAAAGATGTGTTCAGTTTATTTTCATTAAAGACTTTTAAAAATTATCATTATGGCAAAAAAAGAAATGAAATATTAATTAATAAAGATGTATTGTCGACAATAATAAATTTTTGTTGTTGATATTTTTAAAATGTAGGCAATTATTATTTTAAAAGTTTGTCATCTCTTTATTAATAAAAAATAAAATGAACACAAATTTTAAGAAATAGAAAAAGATTTTTTTTTTTCAAAGTAAACTATTCATAACTTTTCATTTTACTTAATTACACTTTTTTAGAGTAATAATTAAATTCAATATATTTCATTTAAAATTAATTGAAAAATACAAAGTAATGATTTGTTGTTGTATTTCTTTGATCAAGTTACTTACCATTGAATAATGGATTGAATCTGATGAATTGTTTTTCTTAAAACCAGAAAAATAAAACTACTGCAGTTTTGCAGTATTTGAAGCAAAACAGAAAGAAATGAAATAATAGATGAACACACACAAATTGTTAACTGAGTTCAAAGTTATACATTTTGATCTAGGGGACTAAATTCAACTTTGAATAATCATTAATATGAGATAAATGTTTACAAATTTCTTCCACTCTTGCCTTTCTAGTTTTTCTTCCTCTCCTATTTTTATCATGACTAATTGAGCATTATATGTACTTGTTAGTTACATTGGGGAATAATAAGTTAACAGTTACAACCAATTAAAAACAAATTTTTTATTTTGCAAGTAACAATCTTTAGTTGAACTCTAATATCTTCAATTTGAATACTACTTACTAACATGATTGAACTACACTATTTGCTACCTTCTACATGAACTTGCAAGATTTCATAATACTACAATAGCATCAAAATCAAAGACATGATCAAGATGCTCATGTAAACATTTAACAATTCCTTTATTATATAACTCAAAAAATACATTTAGGAAACTCAAATCTCTCACCCATTCGATAACATTAAGAAAACATTTAGTTTCTCCTTCAAGAATAGATAAATATCAGGGAACCCAAACTGTTTTGACTTGAACAAAATTTATATGTAGTGAATACAAATACACATATTAAAATTGTCCCTTCACCTTAATCCAATCACAAAGGAAATGATGGTTTTTTTTTTGCCACTACCCTGTTTTTGAAAAAAAATACACATATCCTCCCAATTCAAATTAATCTATCAAAATGCCTTTTTTTTTTTTCAATTTTTTCCAA
>JBBPBS010001080.1:2360297-2380846 GCA_037974835.1 Cicer judaicum | reverse complement strand
AATTGAATTTTTTTTTTTAAATCAAGTAGGAAGTCGCCATTTGGAAGTTGGCATTCTTAAGGAAGTCGCCATTCCAAATGGCGACTTGTAACATTGGAAAAAATTGAAAAAAAAAAGGAGATATTTTAGTAGATTAATTTAAAAGTAGAGTATTTGTGTGGTTTTTTTTTAAAATGAGGGTAGTGACAAAAAAAAAACCCAAAATGATGTCCTTTTATCACAATTTTATAAGAAAAATATTATGTTCTCAATATTCTTCATTTGTATCATTCCAAATCCTCCAAAGAGTTAAAGCAAAATGAGTTATAAATAAGGGGATGAATAAGATCCCAATAAGTCTAATCTCCACCACACTATTCACTAAGTGAACACGTATTTGAGGGAGGTGCCACAAAATTTTCATTTCACTATCACTATTGAGAGAAGTAATGGGACAAATATTATCTTTGCATTGCAACTTAAGCCTTGAAGGCAAGCCATCTCTGCAAAGAAGTTTATACAAAATTCGAGGCAATATTTGAGAGGAAAATCATATTAATTAATTTCTCATTTCATTGCTTCACTGTTGGTTTCAACATATTTTATAATTTTTAGAAGTTTGAACTATTCTTTGATAACATGGCTATGTTAACTTAAAAATGCTACTGCAAGTTCATCATTCTATATATATAATGTAATATATTAAGTTTTGTTTTGTTATCGCTTATAATTTCTGAAACTTATCTTTGTCATACTATAGTGATTGACATGCAAGATGTGCCAAAAGGAGGCAAAAGTTACTATTGCTATTCAAAACGATGCATGTATATATTGTTTACAAGACCTATTATAGCAATCACCAATACTGAAGAGCTCCTAGGTTCACTACCAAGTTCATGTGACAGTACAATGATTATTAACATGCATTAAGAAGCCTCACAAGCAGACCCCATTTAGCACTCAAAATCCCTTCCCAATTCCATTATATATGTGAACAAAATGAGTACCATTGAACCAATCAATATATACCACAACACAAACCTTGCAAGTCACGAACCAAATGAACTCTCATACTAAATATTTTCTATTCCTTCACCACATGCTTTTATATTCACATATACGTGATATAACAATCTTATATTTATACATGAATTTAAATAACTCTAATTCTAATCCATAGTATAGTCTTTTTATTTAAAGAAAAATGTATACACTATAAAAAAGTGATATACGGTATGTTTATAGAAGACTTTTTTTTTTAATTTTATATATCTCCACACACTTGTACTCTTATTCTAATCCAAATATCTTTTTTTTTACCAGAAAACTTGTGTTTTAGTAGGATTTTAGGTTTAAATTCTAAAACTTAACATTTGTGTGTCAAAAAATTATTATTTTTTTTAAATTTTTGATATATATGTCAAAAATTTGAATTTTGTACATTAAAAAACTTGAAAAAAGTTTTACATTATAAAGTTCAATTTTTTTTTATAAAAAACATGTGTTTTGAAAATCTTTTTTAAATTTTTTTGAAATTTAAATTGAATTTAGTGAGATAAAAAAAAAAGCAATTATTATTATTATTATTTATTTTTTTTAAAAAATAATTTGTATAAGATAAAAGTATCAGTGTGTGGGTACATAGTAAAACTTTCAAGTTTATAATGAACACAGACCCAATGATTATAAAAAAAAAAAAAAATGTACAAAAGCAATATAAAAAAAAGAGTAACAAAGATCCAAGAGTACTACTAGGCCTTAGCTTCACCATCGTTGTCAGCCTACAATCAGGGAGTTGAATTTCCTACCCTTTTATTTAAATTTATTACATCCTTCATTTAACAAATTTATCATTAAACTTAGGAAAATACTCATAACTTTATGATAAAAAAAACAAAAATACTTGATGGTATTTATAATCAGAAATTCTTTTATCGAAAATTTGATGAACGAAATTTCTAATAATTATTTAAAAATATTAAAAATGTTAAATGAAATTTTAGGGAGTTTTAATTGAAAATTTGAAACTTCTAGTAATTATATTTCAATATTAAAAATTTCAAATTTTCAATTGAAACTTACAGAAATTTCAAAATAAATTTTCAGTATTGAAAAATAACTATTGAAAATTTCAAATTTTCGATTGAAACTCACAAAAATTTTATTCATTCTTGAAATTTTCGGTACAATTTTTATTTTTAATTTTTTTTATATTTATTTCATATTTAATTTTTTTCCAGTGAATATCATAAGAGCGAAAAATACCATTGAACATTCTCGAGTTCAGTCTCCTACATAATCTAATAGGAGAGATGTCGTTGAGAAAAGGAGAAAGAGAAGTGAAGAGATGTTACAACTGAAGAATTATAAAATTCAACAAAAAAAAAGTTTTAAGAAAAATAATAATAATACATTTCAAAAATTTCAAAATTTAAAATTTTCGTTAGATTAAAATTCACTATCGAAAATTTCAAAGCACAAATTTCTGATAGTATAAATAATGTACCAGAAATTTTGTTGAGAAAAAAATCTACTAAATAATTTCTTCTATAAAATATTTTGTATCTTGAAATTTCTAATACCAAAAATTTATACTTATTAAGTTTGTATCTGATACTTGCAAGAAAAATATTGTTTACCGAAAATTTTAGTGAGAGTAAAATTTTGGAGTAATTTCTTTTTACTATTAATTTAATGAAAATTAAAAAACAAATTTAAGTTTTTAACATATTGAGGGTTTAAAATTAATTTAAGGGGTACAAAATCAAACTTTTCTACTATCCAAGACTTAAAAAAGTAGGCCCAAACTAACCGTAACAAAATCCAAAACAAAGCGTTACAAAAAGCCTAACTTTGGGCTGTAATATACATCTCTCTCACTACCACAAAATTCTCTACCGCGTCCTTTTTCTCCCAAAAAATATCTCTTGACTAATAGAGTAAGATCATACATTATAATTATTTATACATCGATTACATAATTGGTAAAATAATGAATTGTTATAATTATACAAAAAATTAGAGATTACTAAAACAATAATGCATACCCATAAAACTATAATATAATACTCACGTCTCTTTACATTTTAATATTATTGTGTAATTTTTTCAATTTTAAAATTTTATATTTATACATATGTGTACGACCAAACAATCTTTCAACAGTTTGGCACTCATATATTCGATCTAAATTTTTTACTCATTTTTATACTATTTCAATAGAATAAGTTTTTATGATTTCTTTAGTACAATTTTTTAATGAGCATTTTAATTAAAATCCGAAAACGATTCCTATTTAACAGAATACTACTGGCCTTATTCAAATATTATTTTTCTTAATTAATGATTAGTTTAAAAAAAAAATAGAGTGGGGGTGTAAGTAACTCTTTTTTATTATCAGAAATAAAAACAATAAATTATAATGTCAGATTTAAAATTATGTTGAAAAAATATCATATCTAAATTTATACAAATTAGCAATTTTGATTATTTGTGATTAATTCTTGTTTGTTGCATTTGATCAATATTTAATATTTAATGAGAGAATTTATATAAAGATAAAATAAGAAATAGTTACTAGTCGTTGATTAAATCTTGAAGGGTCAAATTAAATAAAAAGTTATCTGACTTTTTTAACAATTATATGTCACATAAATAACTTTTAATTATCATCATAGAAGTATGGTTGTATGATTAAAATTTGACCATTTTATCTACCTTATTATATACGATCTCTACCCCCCTCTCTCTCTCTATATATATATATATACACCAAAGACGCCACTGAATCAAATGGTATAAATCAAAGAAGAAAATATACAATCATCGAAGAACAAATGATTTTATGATGCACAAGATCAGCCTCGGCCGCTAGTGCAGAGCATACTTATTTTGCAAAATATAAACATGGTTTTGATAAAATGACTAAATTATAGGAAGAATGTAATTAATACATGATGAATACTTACAATGGTTTTGGAAAACTAAAAAGAAAATTACAAGGTTTTTAGAAAATATTAGAGACACTCAAGATATCTAAGAGATTATCTCTTGCTGTATCCAACTATGATTTGAAGGTAAAGCAAACACTCCTTTTATAGTGAAAGATTTCTTCTTTTGCTGAATTGCGTAGTGGAGGAAATGATGAGATTCCATAACACTTTTTTTACTTTTAGTGATAATGGGGAAATAAGTGGCAAACAATTTGTTGTCACCTTTGCTTTTCCTTTTACTATTTTATTTCTTTTATCGTTTTTTGAAGTCCACTAACAAATATGGGCTAGGCCCATTTTAACGAGGGCTATGCCGTTTTTCGGAGAATTATAAAAATTACATTTTTGATATGGGCCAAAAGTATTGGACCATTGTCTTTATTTTATTTGATGGGCAACAAGATGCCGAAACAGTCTTCTCCCAAATTAATGAAATCTTCTAAAGCGCTGCTTGAGGAAGATTTTGAGGATTGGGCCTTGCTTTTGAGAAGTTTGGCCACGATCTCGAAATATTCCTGATCAGATTTTGCTACTGCTAATTGCGTTTGGGCAAATGATTTTTGGGCCAAGAATTGAGTTGCCATTGGGTATGGTTTCTTCAATCCTTGCTTTTGGAGCCATTTGGACATGGCTTGTTTTTTGATACTTGGTGGAATAGATAATTTTGTCCACCATCTGATTTTGAATCTTCTGACGAGGATTGTTTGGGCGTCTTTTTGGTCAATTTCAAAATACCAGGCTAATACCCATGGTAAAAATAAATTGGTAGAGAATAGGATTAGAGGGTGAAAAATGTGTTCTCTGCGGGTTTGTAATGAGTTTTGTATAATTGAAAGCTATCTTGGACTTCCGGTTTTAAGATATCTAGAATGGAGCCATAAAGTTTCCACCAATCAGCAAACAATTGAAGGATTTTTGAAGGTTCCATGGTAAGGTTAAAGAAAAATAGTCATGACTAAATTTATGGTTTTGAATGAGGAAAACATTGTACCAGGCTTGTTGATAGTCTCAATAATTGAAAGTCCTACAATGGTTTATTGTGGTTTTGAAATCAAGTGGGAACTATTTTGGGGTATAAATGTTTGATTCCCATTCTGAAGGTGGGATCATTTTGTAGATTTTTGCAGTTGTATAGGTCACTGAGCCTTCTTTTAGGTTGTCTTGAATTGTTACAGAACCTGTTAATTCAAGAATAGATTTATATTAAGGTTTGATTTTTTATAAATCCTAAGGTTTGAAAAACCAGCCTTTTGAAAAAATCTTTGAAATGACCAACTGAAGATTTTTATTATAAAAGTGACCCTCTATTGTCCAAATGTTTTGAAATTCTGTTTTGACAAAATACTCAGATTTTGGTTTAAAGTTTGTTAAGGAAACCTCAAATTCATTTTATTTTAAAATCAATTTTGAAAATTCCTCTTCAGGGATTTTTGAAATGAATTTACAGGATGATCCCTCTTGTGAAGGTTTTGAAAAAAATATTTTGAGAAAAGGTTTTTGAAGATGAAGATTCTCCCTTCTCTTGGGTTTTTGAAAATGGTAGTCCCATTGAGAGACATTCGATCTCCTTTTGGAGTTTTTGGAGCTTTGTAATTTTTTGTAAACAAATTTTGTCTTCTGCTTTTGAAGCTTTTTTTGCTTCAAAGATTTGAGTTTGTAAGACTAATTGGCTGTCAAGTCATTTTTGAATTTGATTTCGGGTGTTTTTTTTCTTCTTCTTCAACTACTTGGGCCCAAGATCTAATGGGTTTTTCTGAAGAAATAGGTTTTAGATTTTCTTGTGGTTGGTCCTTCTAGACCTCTATTCTTTTTTATTTTCTAGGCATCCCTCAAGTCCTGTTTTGGAGAAATTCTCTGGTCAAATGTACTAAGGATTGCTTGCCATCTGGCGAAAATCTGTTTTAACGCAATATTTTGAACCTCCTTTTGTAAAACTTCTTTTGTAGATTTACAATCAATTTGAAGTAAATTTTTTTGATTGAGTATGTCACTTTGAAATTTCGTAATACACATGACAATTGAAAAAATTTATTTTTTGATTGTAGAGTAATTCTTTTGACAATCATTCTAGTGTGCAAATGTAAAGTGAACAATGCATTCTTTTTTATTTGTTTATTGTTTTAGAATACCCCTATATCGTATATCTGATACATCTATTTCCATTTTTTTTTTGTTCTGACGGGTCAGCTAGATGCAAGCAAGGTTTTTCTTTAACTTGTTTTTTTATTTTTTATTATTTGAACTATTTTGGTATGTTCTTCTGACTATGCAACATGTTTTTTCTTTAACCTATCATGGAAAGGTTTTGCTATCCTATTAATGTTAGGACATAAATCTAGCACATAGTTCAAACTTCCTAAAAACCTTTATAATTGTGTTTTTTCAAGAATTTTCTCAGGAAATTTATCCGCGAAAGTTAAAGGACCTTTCAATAGGGGTTGTGGTATATTGAGAGATATAATGTCCTGGAAAATGAATTTTTGTTTAAAAAAGAGAAACTTTGGATTTTAAAACAACCATTACATTTTTCTTAGTGATCATTAAAAATGTTCTAAGGTGTTTGAAATGCTGTTCAATGGTTTCTGAAAAATTTTAAACATCATCAATATAGACAATGCAAAATTTTGAAAATGGATTAAAAATTTCATTCATAATTCTTTGAATTCTAAAGGAGCATTTTTTAATCCAAAGGGCGTTACCGTCCATTCATATTGACCAAAAGGGACAGTGAATGCAGTATTTTACCCATCTTTTGGATCAATTTGTATTTTCCAAAATCCTGATTTCATGTTGAATTTTGAAAATACAAATGAAGAATACAATTTTTGTAAAAGATTTTATTTATTTATTTGGAATCGGGTAGTGAATCCATTTTAATGTTTTGTTTAAAGGTTTGTAGTTTATTACTAACCTATGTGTACCTCTTTCTATTTCAGAATTTTTATTCACGTAGAAGGTTGCACAACTCCAAGGGATCTAGATATTGTTTTTAGACCTTTTTGTTCTAGATCTTGGAATTAAATTTTTGTTCTGGGTTTTTCAATATAAGGGAAAACAATTTTGGTTTCTTTTGTTTTGTAGGAAATGCTATCATAATTGACAGAATATGCAGTTATTAGATTAATGAAAGGGGTCCCTAAAATAATACTATGAGTTATGTTTTCTAATAAAATAAAATGAGTTTTGATTGAAACATTGCTATTTTTAATGGAAGCTTGAGTTTTATTTTTTATAATCATGTTGGAGTTGTTAGCTGCAACAAGTTTTTCATTAGATTTTTGCAAAAATCAATTTGGTACAATGCTACTTTTTAAGTAGTTTAAGTCTACTCCGGTATCAAATAGTGCAATTGTCTCAAATTTGAAATTTTCAGAAAAAACCAAAGTGATATTGGTTAAGTATTTTCTGGTTGTTATTATTCTTAAAATTAGATAAGAAATCTTTTGGGATTTTTTCTAAGTTTTCAATTTTGTTTTCTTTATCTTCTTCTTCTCCCTCTCCTTCCTATACAGGCTCAAAAGAATCTTGATTTTGAATTTGGGAAAGTAGGTTTTGAATAATATTTGAATCAATCCATTGTTTTTGTTTAAAAGTTTTTAATTGTTGTTTTTTAGTTTTAATTTCTTCTTGAAGAGATTGGATTGTAACAGGGGTGTGAGATTTTCTTTTTGTTCCTAAGATGTTTGTTAATCATAGGTGTTTCTAGGAAGTAATTTGGATGAAGATGTATATTGCTGACTTTGTTTTGATTCAAAAGTATTTAACAACTTTCCTATTATTTCCTTTTGAAGTTTTGTATCTTCAACTTGTTTTATCATATCAAGAATAAACTCTTGATCTTTTGTTAAAACATTAATCGATTTTGGACTAGATTTTGAATCCCTAGGAGACTCAGAAGTTCCGAATTCATTAAATTGTAAATGTTTATCATTTTCTGATGATCCTATTCAGAATCTGTAACTTCTTCTTCTTCTGAGGTTTCTAAAAGTATTGCCTCAAATTTTTGCATCATTTGTTCATCAATTTTTAATTCATGAAGTTTTTATTTTTATTTTTTTATTTCTGCTGCAATATCTTGAAATGTGTCATGTTTGGCCACATTTATAATAAGTTATTTATTTTGAAGTTTGGGGTTGGAAGTTATTTCTTCCAAAAGGTTTTCGTTGTTTGTAAATTTTTTTAGGTTTAGACGTATAAAATTCCTATTTGCTTGGTTTTGATAAATACTTTCTCTGGGGTTTTTTTTATAAGTTTTTGAGCAAGATCCTCCACAATCTTTTGAAGAATTTGTCGTGGGTATTTCAAATTGTTTACAAAAAGATCCTAGTTCTTGTCTAGTTATTTTCATTTCCCATTCTAAATGTTTTTGTAATTTTAAGTCTTGACAAATTTTTAATTCTTCCTTTTGCGTGAAACTAACCAATTCTCCATAAGTTAATTTATTATATGGAATTTGGTTTATTCCAAATACTTGTTTGATCTTGTTTCTAACCTTTTCTCCTAAAAGGATTGGGAGTCCTGCAAGGAATTTTTCCTTCCAGAAAGTTTGATTTGAATCTTCCTTAAGCATAACTTTGGTTAGAAAAGTGTATTTGTAATGTTGGAACTTAGAAAGTTTTTACATTTGAGGTTTGTAAGGAGTTTTGCATTTTTATCTTTTAAGTGATATAAATCACCTATGAAGTGTAGACTAATTGTGTGAGTTAGTGTTGCAACTGCATTAGGTATTGGGTTTCCTATCTCATCGAGGATATGAATTCCTTCCTTTGTGGTTTGGATTGCAGTTAAGATTTCGAGTTGTTGTTGGGGATTAAGATGATAATCCCACCGTCCTTTAAGTTGTCCTGAAAATCCTACAATTAGGAGTTCAGGCTTTATCCAGTGTATTGGATTGGGTTTTGTAGGCATTGGATGCCATCGTGATTTGTTGAAGGAGACTAAGGATATTGTATTTAGACATATCATCTATGTTCCATTCATAGACAATATTGGTGTTGAACTTGGACTAAGAAAGAACATTTGATCTGTTTTCAATACCTAGGTCTGGTGTTGTAACTATGGCTAGAGGTTGACCTTGCTACCATTGGAGTTTGTACATATTTTGTGATTCTTGTTCGACTTCAGAAACTTGGTCTAAAGTCTTAACTGTTTTTTCTAACATATCCTTAGCTACCAATGGTGTAGAGGTATAAGAATGTTCTATCCTACTGAGTTGGTCACATAAGGCTTGGGTATATTTTTATTTTCCTTCTCTAAATAGTTTTTGGCTTGTTTTTTAGATTTGAAATGGTTTAAAAACCTGGTTTTATTTTTATTTTCCTTCTCACATAAGGCTTGTTTTTTATTTTCAGTTTTGATTTTGTTTTCTCAGTAGGGGAAACAACAGTAATTTGTTGATTGTTGATGTTCCTCAATCTTAGTTAATTGTTTTGCGATTGTACTAAGATAGGTATTTGTAAAATTATTTTATTGAAGGATATTCATAATATATTTGTTTAGATTATCACTTGAGATTTTGTAAGGTGCATCTTTTATTGTTTGTTCTAAGTGTGTTATTTTGATTTGTCTTAATGGTAGATGTTCAAATTGTATTTTTCTACCATTTGACATTTCCCGTTATGCAGTTTTATTTCTAATTGTTATGGGATTTACTGAATTTTGATTTTGTTTGAATGGATATGAAATTTGATTTTGTGATGCATAAATTTCAAGCCAATGAAAAAATAAGATATGAGTTTTGTTTTGCAAAACGAATTCGTAAAATTCATTTCGGATTTCCTTTCTTTTTTCTAGAATTTTTTTGAAGAACCATTTTCTTCTTTTGTATTTTGGAAGCATAAAAATCATTATGTAGAAATATTTGATCAACTTCAAATTCTTTTTCTATGACATTTAATTCATTATTAATATTTTTAGTTATTGCACATAAAGATGGTGAAGTTGGTGGAGAAATGTTTTGTAAATTATTTTGTTGTTCCTCATATGTAACTTGAGGTGCCGTATAGATTTGATGAGGTATGTTTGTGGAGTAGTCAACATTTTGAAAGGAAGCACTTGGAATGCTAGAACACGAAAAACGTGGTTTTGAAAAGTTTTTATTTTTATTTTTTTTTATCTTATTTTGAAGGTTAATAGTACTGGTGGAGGAACTAACATCAGAAAGCCTAGCATTGGATGTTCGAGTAAAACTTAGTTTTACTCTTCTGTCATTGTACTGGAAAACTTCTCTTAAATTAGCGTTTGGTTTTAATTGTTCAAGAGACTTTGGTTTGATTGTTCCTTCAAGTATCCATTCTTCAGGAAGATCTATGTCTTTCAAAAGGATAGTTCTTGGAATAACAGTGTTAGATTTTGAAAAATCTGTTTGTAGAAATAAGGTTTCACCCTTTTTTGTTTTCAATATTTTGTGTTGCCATAAAGGCTGAAAACATAGCTTTGTAGTATATTCTATAAATAATTGCTACATGAATAGATTCTGGTAGCATTTTGTAATTATGTATTTTGATTTGTAAAACCAGATATTTTATTATGTTTGGGTATTTTAAAGACAATGAAAAATCTGGATAACATTCAAACCAAATTAGTGCTTGACATAAACTATATTCAATTGTACTTATAATTAAATCTTGAAAGTTCAAGAACCTTGCATCCCGTAAGACACAAAGGATTGATGTGTTTAATCCTTCCCTAGTTAAAGGTTTGATGCCAACCTGAACAAGACCTATATGTATGAAATTATAATTCATGTTCCGGTATTTTTGTAGAGCTTTTTGAGATAGAAGATGCATGGTTTCGAAAGGGTTTGAAATCGGTTTTGGAAAGATTTTTCAAAAGGCCAAATTCATAAACTTGATCTTTTTTAATTTTTGGGATTTGTCAATTATTGATGGATTTTTGCAAATCTTCAATAGTAATTTCTTCACTATTGATAGGTTCCTTTTGTTCTGAGGAGTTTTGAGTTGAATTACTTGAAAAAGAAGAAGTTCTACAAAGGATTCACTTCCCTAAACGCCTATTCGTTGGCTCAACACGAGACTTACTATCATTTTTTGAATTAAACTAACAAAATTTTAAATATATTTAACCAATTTTATATAATTACAACCCTCCCAAGTCTTATACCAAATTAAAAGTATATATAAGATGTATCGGTTGCTAATATATATATATATAGAAGGTTGCTAATATACAACTACTGTTTTTTGAGTGTAGCAATTCCCATAGGTAGAGGTGGAGCCAACAATTAATTATAGGGGTATCATGATAATTTAAAAATAATTAAAATATTTAAAAATTCAAAATATTATTATAAATAATAAAAATAATTAATTTAATAATATTATATAATTTTTAGTAATTATAATAATAAAAAGAATAATAATAATAATTTTAATAATAATAATAATAATAAAAATAAAAATTTATTAATAAAATAAAATAAAAATACATTAAATTAAAAGAAAAAATACATTAAAAAAAACTAATTTCAATAATAATAATAATAACAATAATAATAATTTTAATATTAATAATAAGAAAATTATATTAATATATTAAAATAAAATTACATTAAATCAAAAGAAAAAAATACATCAATTTTGAGTAGATGTGCCAACAGCGTTTGGATAATGTTTCTTAGTATGACTAGATATCCGACATAATCCGCACTTTCTTGGGACTCTATCCGTAGTGTCCATTTATGTTCTAATGCATTTGGTGTTTGAGCGATTTTTCTTGACTCTCCGCATTAGTGGATTGTGACACACCTTAACACCTTCATATTGTGGCCAATATCATTCGTTTGGTATCAGTTGGAACACTTCACTGTAGACTTTTAGTACTGTTTCCACCTTGTACACATCAGGTATAAAGCTCCAATAATCATATTTGATGATAGAACATGCCACTATCACATGTGAACAAGATATATGTTTAACTTGATATTTTTCACAATTGCATTACTTGTTAGGAAGATTTATACTGAAATGACCAATTGGTCGCCCTTCTTTTGGAACTACTGTCTCGTGGACCATGAAAGTATGGTTGCTTCAATCAAAACTATCAACTCTATGACTATTGGATTTACGTATTTCTGATGTCATAAAATTCATGCATGTTTATGTGTATACCTGACCAGAAGCTAAAATTGATGTGTGTTGTTTTGCCATGGTAGGAAATAGTGTACTTGTTTTATAATATGTTGATTGGACCAAAGCAATGATGGGAATGTTGCGTGGTTCTTTTAATATTGCGTTCATCGACTCCACAAGGTTGGTGGTCATCTGACCCTAATGGCTACCTCCATCAAATGCTTGAATCCAATCTTGTTGCAGTATATTGTCTAACCATTTCAAAGCTTTTGGGTTTACGATGCCAATTTCCCTATGGTAGTATCGATATGTAGACTCATTGATTGAGTAACCTGTATTGAAATAGTAGACAATGCATTATTACATTAATTATAAAACTTCATAATTTAATTTTTAATTAATGATAAGAAGTAAGAATTAAATTATTACCCATAGAAATAACCTTTTTCTTCAAAGCATTATCCTTAAATTCCCTTGCAAAATTTTGTGAAATATGTCGAACGCACAACACATGCTTTGACGGAGGATGTTGCCACCCATTATTCGAATTATTATAAGCACTTTTGATAGATTCATGTCTATATGAAATCAAACAAATGATTTTGTGTAGAGTGATGTGTGATCTCAAATTTCTCAAAAAAAAACTCCAAGCCTCTTTTGTCTCACCTTCCATAATAGCATAAGCAATGGGAATGATATTGTCGTTCCCATCCTGTGCAATTGCTACCAATAGAGTTTCCTTATATTTGTCGTATGACCAAGTTCCATTAACTTGTACAATTGATTTGCAAAATTTAAACGCATATATGCATGGAACGTAAGCCCAAAATAGTCTATGAAAGATTGTCATCCCATTTATCAAACCATGTTTATGATAAGCTGAAATTATTTCCATTTTAATAATGGTTCCTGGAGCAAACGTTTGCATAACTAATAACCATTGTGGAAGTTGATTGTAAGACTCTTCCCAATTGCCATAAATTTGTTCGATCGCCTTATTTTTTCCTAACCAAGCCTTTCTATAACTAATTGTGTAGTTATGCAAAGCCTGAATCTGAGCAATAATGACATTCACTTTGATTAAAGGGTCCATACTCATAACTTGTATTATACTTGCACATATCATGTTAGAATCGAGTTTTGTATGATCTTGTTATAGTGCAGAATTTGTGCATGTATGAGGCGTATTCAATTTCCCAATCACCCATAATTCACTTTTTTTGCGTTTTGAAGCTCTACATCTAAACAAACAATTTGGATGTGAACAAATAATAACGTACCTTTCTAAATTTGATTTTTGCACCACAAAATTCAATGATTGTTTTAGATGATAACGCTTGATTGCATGTACACATTCATCATTGTTCTGAAACTTCATTCCAACTACAAGAGTTCCACCTAAATTTGGGACTTCATCAATGAACATGTGATCAAATTCAGTTGGTTGGTTTGCGGTGGATAAATTGATGTTCTTCATGTGGAATGGTGGATCGAATACAGGTGGGATAGGTTGATCTTCTGCTTCCATATCTTCATCAACATCATCATTGTCAGAATCACCAGATGATTCATCGAAGTATATTTCATCATCTTCACTATAGTCACCTAATTCTTCTTCATTGATGTTATAATGGACACTAAGCGGAAGATCACATTGTGGACTTGTTGGGAGAGATTCGTGATGAAGTTGTTGGGAGACATTGTGGACATGTTGAGTTTGTTCATTTTGGCTAGAGTATGGTTCATAGTGTTGTGATGGAGAATATATGTCGGGTTGATAAGGGCTAGATAGTGTTGTGAAGGGATGTAGTTGAGATTAGGCATGTTTGAGGTTGATGGTTGATTTGTTGAAGTATGATCACTTTCAAATGTAATGTATAAGTCAATGGTGCCGAGTTGTGACCATTGTGCATAAACATCGAACATGAGTTGAACATCTTTTTCATCACAAACCTTCATCAATTCAAATTTGATTGTATTTTCACCAAAGAAGACAAGGTGTCGATAAACTATATCAGTTATCGTCACGTTGTCGTCAAACTATAACTTTTTCTTAATGACATTCTTTAGACCAGCAAGGTTGTTGCTAGAATGTACTTTGAACGCCTTTTTATAATCACTTACAAATGTTTTCCCTTCAACTCCATCGACAATTGAACCATTGTAATAAACAATACAAATGACTTGTTGAGAAGCCATGATTATGTAATTGATAAAATGTATAATGAGATAGAAGGTGTGGTGATATAGTGTGATCTAGTTTTCTATTTATAGAAGTTAGTAGGATTCATATTTTTTTACAAAACCTTCCACAACCGTTGATAAATGAATTTGGATGGTCAAGATTAAAGATTGAATAGATCAATTTGATTGGTCCAACTAAAATTAGGAGAATTCATATTTTTCTACTAAACCATCCACAACCATTGATAAATGAATTTAAATGGTCAAGATTAAAGATTGAATAGATCAATATGATTAGTCCAACTAAAAGTAGGAGGATTCATATTTTCTACTAAACCACAACCATTGATAAAAGAATTTGGATGGTCAAGATTAAAGATTGAATAGATCAATTTGATTGGTCCAATTAAAATTAGGAGGATTCATCATCTAGCATCCACATCCATCGATTAAAAGAAATGAGCGGCTGGGATTCATCATCAATTGGTCGCTACCTGGCCCTGCGACCTCCCAAAGAGATCGTTATCTGGCCCTGTGACCTCCCACAGGGTTCCCAATATGGGGATGCGACCTCCCACTACGTTGGCTGAAGGTGAGGATCGCTACATGGCCCTCAGATTTCCTATATAAGCACTCCATACCAACATCATCAAACACACTTCCTCCGTCTTAATCTAAAAATCACTATCTCCAACTTCTCAAACACACTTTCTTCGATTTCTCAAACACACTTTCTTCGATTTCTCAAACACATTTTCTTCAACTTTACTCATGGAATTATCTAAAAATCATAGAGCTGAAAGTCGATGCATTCAAGCATTTGTTAGTATTTTATATTAATGTCTTATATATTGAATATTTTATATATTATTAATTTTTATATTTTATATTAATGTCTTATATATAGAATACTTTATATTTTATTAATTTGTATATTATTAATTTTATATTTTATATTAATGTCTTATATATAGAATATTTTATATATAATACTAATTTCATATTCCGTCGAAGGATAAATTGAAATGTCATGGTCATGTTAACAAAAAACCAAACGACTCCATATTACCGTATTTGCAACAAGCTGAATTTGGTGAAGTGATCAAACTTGGAAACTACAAGATTGATGTCGGTTTGATTACTGCTATGGTTGAATGATGGAGACCAGAAACACATATTTTTCATCTCCCAATTGGTGAGTGCACAATAACTTTAGAAGACGTGTACTATATTTTAGGATTAAATGTGACTGGTTTTCCTGTTAGCGGTTCAAATTTCGTGAATGTGAAAGATGTTTGTCAAGAATATTTAGGAGTTATCCCACCTGAGGGAGCAACAAAGGGTAATTTTATTAAACTAAAATTTCTTAAAGATACTTTTGACAATGTTGGTGAAAACGCATCCGAAGTAGAAAAACAAGCATCATGCCGAGCATATATATTACATATGATTGGGGGATTGTTGATGCCAGACAAATCCAATAATCGTGTACATTTAAAATATCTTTCAATCCTAGGCGATTTAAATAAAGCATCCCATTATAATTGGGGTTCGACAGTTTTAACAACACTCTATAGAGAATTATGCCTTGCTACGAAACCCGATGTAACGTCGATGAGAGAATGTGCATTGTTGTTGCAAAATTGGGCATCATATCATTTGACTTGTGTTGCTTCGAATGCACCCAGTGCGTGGATATTTCCACTTGCACAAAGGTAACTATTGCACATAATTTTTATATATTTTAATTTTTTAAAATTTATTATTTACCGTATTACTAATTTTATTATATTTTTATTTTTTATATATTCGATAGATTTAATTCCGGGGGTCTAAATTTCAGTAGAGTTTCTCACAATGATATGGAAGGATACCGAAATACTATCGATCATATGATGGTTCAGGAAGTAATATATTCATATTTATTCTCATGTAGTTACAGTTTAACTTTTTTTTTTTTTTTTTTATATATCTTAATATTTACTTTAGTCTATTTTTTTAACATTCAGTTTCGTTGGAGACCGTATCTCGGGTTCCAACACGAGGTACCCGAACAAGAGATCAATACTTGGATTGCATGTACCTATCTGCACTGTTATCATATCGTCGAAAAACATCATGCAAATAGAGTTGCACTTCAGTTCGGCTTTCGTCAACAGATTGCACAACCTCCAGAAGATATGACACTCTACCATGAGGTCGATATGAGGCGTGCCATTGATGATAATTAGAATGTGGTTTGGAAAGATGAGATTCAATATTGGAATGAACGTCATAGTTACATATTGCAAGGTCAATACATTAATTAATATTACGTTCCTTCAGCCCCAACAATACCAACTCCCATTAATTCGACCGAGAGCGGAATTTTTTATAATTTGTTTGGTTGCACAACTCATGAGTCGACTTATGCGGCTTTTGATTCTATGAATAATGTCGAAACTCAAAATTATACGAAAGCAGGTGGCCGGTAGTGGTTCTAATCCACAAACAGATTACAACGAGGATCAACCACAACAACCTCAAGTTGTTCAAAGGGCTAGACGAGTTCGACGACCGCGTAGATGTGGAACTGGAGGTCATTTAGATGAAAATAATTAATTTTATTTGATGTATTTTTTTCTTTTTTTTAATGTATTTTTATTTTATTTTATCAATAGAATTTTCTTTTTATTATTATTAATATTAAAATTATTATTATTATTCTTTTTATTATTATAATTATTAAAATTTATATGATATTATTAAATTAATTATTTTTATTATTTATAATAATATTTTGAATTTTTAAATATTTTAATTATTTTAAAATTATTTAATAATAATAAATATAAAAGGCTAGTATAAGGTCGCATCCCCAAGATGCGACCAGCAGTTAACGTGAATTTTTTTTTTCCTTCAGCAGGTCGCATCCCGAAGTTGCAATGAGCAACTGGAACTAAAAAGTAGGACATTTTGATATTATTTTTTGAAAGTGGAGCATTTTAGTATTATAATTTAAAAAAAGGGATATTTTCATCAAAATTCCAATTTTTTAAATACACAACATGTACAAGAAATTATAAAATATATTAAAAGTTAATATTGTCAAACAAATATAAATAAACTAACATTGCTTTTGAAGTAGTGTTCATTGTTGTTTTGTAGAGTAAAAACCATCATTTATTATATATGAGGTAAATTTTTCAGCAGGCTCATCTTCAATGTGACTATATAATCTATGAGAAAATATTCTTCCATCATCTTGTTGTGTAGCCTTTTTAATCTTTCAATTCTGAAAAATGCATGTTATGTGGTTGCTGATTACTATGAATGAAAAGAATTATTTTATTAATTGAAAAATTACTATGTAACCATTGAACTTCATAGGTTGCGTTGGCCAAAGCATGATATTCAGCCTCTGAGGAAGAACGAGAAACCACATTTTTTTTTTGTCTTCTAGGAAATTAAAGATGAACTAAGGAAGATATTGAAGTCGGTGATGGAGTGTCTGGAATTGGGGCTTGACGCCCAATCACTATCGCTAAAAGCATACAAATTGATGTCGAAAGAGGAATCTGAGTGGAAGAATGAAATAAGTTTGCATGGGAAAAGAGACATATTGATTGAGTTTGTTAACGACTTAAGATAGATCGAGACTAGTGTTTGAAAGATAGATGAGACGACCAATTAATCGTCGAAACATTTTTTTATATGAGAAATAAGTGCCTTCTGTTGCAGACATTTTAAGATATAGAATCATGGGAGTGAACACCGGTTTGCATTTATGTAATCAATGAGTTCCAAAGTATATTTGTGATGATTGAGAGGGACTCTTTTGCTTGATCTTCCTATCTCAAGACCCAAGAATAATTTGAGTGCTCCAAGGTCTTTGATGTGGAATGAAGAATAAAGAAATTGTTTGACATAAGTGATCTCATGAATGTTGTCCCGACTAAAACTATATCATCTACATACACCAATAAAACAATAAAGTGAGAAGCATGAAATTTTATAAAAAAGAGAGTTATCATGTGAAGATTGAATATATCCCAAGCTAATGAGAGTATTGGTAAGTGTTTAGTTCCAATTTCTTCTAGCTTGCATAAGCCCATATAATTTTTATTTTATTTGCAAACTAAGTTACTATGAGAAGGATGGAATCTAAGGGGAATATACATGTAGACCTCTTCTTTGAGGTCACCGCGAAGAAAAACTTTATTTATATATAACTTATAAATGCCATCCCTTGGCAGCTGCCTGCCAAAGCAAGAACAAGTCTGACAATAGTCATTTTTACGACGAGATAAAAAGTTACAAAAAAATTTGACTCATTCTTGTGCTTTTCTATAGTCAGTCTTGAACTGTTTTTGGAATACTCATTTACAATTGGTAATGTCATTTTCAACACGTAATTCCGTGAGTTCCCAAATATTATTCATTTGTAGAGCATCAACTTCATTATCCATGGCAATTTTCCAAGCATCTGATTGATGGTTTGTTGATAAGTTTTGAGTTCAGGTAAAGAAGATATAGAAGTAATATAGTGTTTACGAGAACCAGAGATGTTATTATAAGAAAGAAAGTTGTAAATCGAAAGAGGATTACCTAAATGGTGTGATAAATTAAAATAAAAAATGTGAATTATGTTTAATTTGTAATCATGCAAATGCTTAGGAAGTTAATAACTCTTTTGGATTAACGAACAAAAGGAACATTATAATCATCAAAAACAAAAACAAGTATTGTGGTTAAGATTTTCGAGTGTTTCTCGAATTTAATGAAGTCGGTATCAAAGTTTATTTTAAAATAGGGACAATATTAGAAAACCCTTAAACATAAAACAAATAAAAATAATATTTGAAACCAAATTGAGTTAGGGAGTCAATTATGTATAAAGAATGTATTAATATTAACTTAATTAAATATATTTATTTCTCCTTATTATTAAATATGAATATCAATTGCTTATTTTTTTAATGTGATTTTAAAATAAAAGTATGATTAAGAAAGAAAAGTAAAAAAAAAAAATATATATTAATGTGCTTGACAAGAGGGTAATAATACTCCTACGTATCTCTTGGTGCAATGGAGAAATTAAAATTACGTTGTTCTTATGTAAAATATACATAATTGTTGATTGTTTTTTAATGAACGTGTGTTTTGTTATTGATAAAAAAAATTATTTTGACTAAAAAAGGAGTTTGTTTAAATTAAATAATAATTTTGAAATACGACTTTCAAGACAATCAAATTGCACCATTTGTGTCTCCTAATTCAAAGAATAAAAAGATGTCACATCTAATTAATTGATCATAACTTAAAAGATTAAAAATATGTCACATCTAATTAATTAATTTAAATTAAATTTTGTATATTTATTAATTTATTTATGAAAATTAACAAATGTCGTATCTAATTAAACCTTCCATATTTGATTATAATTTCACTTTGTTTTCTTTTTAAGAATTACAAAAAACGATGCTAAATATTAAATAAATTTAAATGATTCTACGAAATATAATGAGTAGCAAACACAAAAACAAAATAGCAACATACAAAAACACTTTTTAATAATATAACCAACAATACTAATTACAAGTGTGAGTCTCTTTTAAAATATTTTATAATTTAATAAACGAGAAAACAAAATTTATTTTAATATTAAATAATAGAATTCAAAAAAAAAATTATAATATAAAATAAATGATATTTATTGCTATTTAATTATATCCATAATTATTTATAATAAATAAAAAAAATATAGTGAGACATTTATTAGTTAAATAGAATATACGTGGTGACAACGTATGATTTTTAGTTTAAGTGAATATAGAAGAACAACAGGAAGAAAGCCCATTGATCGGATCCAATAAGCTCTGAGCAAGCAAATCACGATTTTTGAAGAAAAGCATCTCAACAAAAAACATATTTTAAGCTTTACAACACACAAGAAAAAAAAAATTGATCACAAACAAAACATCACCCACACATTTTAAGCTTTACATACACAAGAAAAAATATCTCAATCAAAACTCGATTCACCCAGAACAAAACAAAATTTCATTTTTTACATAATAAACTCTAGTTTTAAATTTCAGTTTCTAAAGTTTACACCTTTCAATAATATACAATTTGCACAAGAGAGATATTAAGAAAATACATACCTTATTGGATGTTGGTGAAGATAGAGGCGGTGGTGTGCAACTGTAATTATTATCCCGTCTATTTTGGTTGTTTTGTTAAAATAGGTTTGAGTATGTTTAATTTGAGGAAGTAGGAAGATGGATCTTTCTTCTCTTTTGGTTTTTTTTTTTTTTTTTTT
>JBBPBS010001080.1:2341286-2360158 GCA_037974835.1 Cicer judaicum | reverse complement strand
TTAACATTTTTTTTTAAATGTAATGTAATGAAAACTCATAGACTCAAAATCATACTAGATTTAACACAATGACAATTTTTAGACTTAATAATCACAAACATGTTTTTTTTTTTTTTTTTTTATATTTTTGGAATTATTTTTAAGGACTCAAAATCATATCAGATTTAACAAAATGACAATTTTTAGACTCAATAGTAACAAATATATTTTTTATTTTTTTGAAATTAGTTTTAATTGGTAGGAAAATATTGAGGTATTACGGCAGAAATATCAAAACTAATGGTGGATGGCAAGAAATGACAAGAGATGCGGGCATACTTGTGATGAAAGCTAGATGCAGGGTGGGTTAAGAGGCCTAAATGCAGAATCAAATATATAAGTGTGAGGAATAGATGCAGGCATGGTATCATGAGATGCACTAATAGGACAAAAAAAAGTTTCATTATAAAGATCAAAATAACTAGAAACATTTGGCATATGTACATATACAGAAGGAAAAGAAGGCGATATGACATGAGAATGAAAAGAAAAAATATTTTCATAAAACTGAACATGTCTTGAGAGAAATTTTTCTTTTGTCTGAACATCAAACTAAATAGAACTTTTTACTCCTTGTTTGTGTCCTAAATGAATACATTTTCTGGCACAAGGTGGAAATTTAGTTATGTAAGTAGTAATAGTAGAAGCGAAGCACAAACAACCAAAAAATTTCAAGGTGAAAACGTTAGGTATACGAGCATGAAACAAATAATAAAGGGAATTATTGTTTAATTTCACAGAAGAATGTTAATGAGATGGACAACATGACTGATACAAAAGACTCGTTGCAATATTCAAAATATGTTGATGTTTTCGCTTAACAACACTGTTTCGTTGAAGAGTTTCAACTGAAATAGTTTAATGAAAAATATCCATTGTTTGAAAATACGAAACAAAATTATACTCAGTTGTACTACTTGGTGGTTTTAAAACTCAATTTAAAAATCAAGAGTAATAAAATATTTTTTTTTAGAGGATTAAATTAGATGTCACATCTTCTTTATTCCTTGAGTTTTGGGACACAAATTGTACAACTTGATCGTCCTAAAACTCATATTTTAAAACACACTCAACATGGTGTTAAAGAAAATATTGCCCATAAAAAAGGATTCTCGTGGAAAATGGACTCCGAATTATGAATGACCATATGTTGTGAAAAAAGCTTTTTCTGGGGGAGCTCTAATACTCGCAGAAATGGATGGAGGGGACCTTCCACTTCCAGTAAATTCATATGCAGTCAAAAAATATTATGCTTAAAAAAATGATAGGCTCGCTAGGTTGAAAACCTAAAAAGGCGACCTAGGAAAAAAATTAGAGCATCCCGATGGATTGGAAACTTGGAAGAGCAGTCCATGCAAAAGTTAGGGATAAAAAAAAATCAAGCATTTCAATCTGGGGTAATTATTATTCTTGGAAGCTAATTATTAGGATTCCTAAATTACAAGAATGACTAGCGTTTGTTATTTCTCCACCTAAATTAAACATACTCATCCCCACATTGTAACCCATACCTCAATTGTTTTGCTTTCAATGTAACGAATGTACATTTTCGAATATTGTCATTCGATGTTGTACATTACATTCTTTATATACCATTCCAGTTTCATTATTGAGTGTTCTATTGTTTCAAATTTTGTTTTATAATAATAAATGTTGGAATTTGAAATATGTGAAAATATAAAAATATTTTAAATATTTTGACACTTGAAAATATACATGGGAACTTGTTTGATTCTCAAGATATATGACTGTGTGAAGAATAATAAGGAGGGTAGTCATTTTAAACAATGGATTTTTACTTCACTTTGAAAAAAGAGGTCATTCGATAGATACGAAGAGTCACCATGCGGAAACAATATTTGTCTTTATTCATCCATTGAATCTTGGGATGAAGAAAAGCATAAGGATCGGGGAATCAAATAAAAGAACAAAATTTATCTATAATGCATGACACATAAAGCATACATAATTTACTCATACTCACATGATCCATGATCTTCATTGATACTTTACCTATACTCAATGCATCACACAAGGATGAATCATTCATACCTTATCATCCAAATTGCAAATATCATATACTTATTCTCCCTCTTTATCCACTTTCAAGATTGGACCAATTACGATCTACCCATCGGTAAACAATCCAAAGACGATCACTTTCATTTCTATAAATCTACGCATCGGTAACCAATCCGAAGACGATCATTTTTAATTTCTATAGATCCATGCATCGGTAACCAATCTGAAGACGATCACTTTCATTTTTATAGATCTACGCATCAGTAACCAATTTGAAGATGATCATTTTTAATTTCTATAGATCCATGCATCGGTAACCAATCCGAAGACGATCACTTTCACTTCTATAGATCTACGCATCAATAACCAATCTGAAGACGATAATTTTAAATTTCTATAGATCCATGCATCGGTAACGAATCCAAAGACGATCACTTTCATTTTTATAGATCTACGCATCAGTAACCAATCTGAAGATGATCATTTTTAATTTCTATAGATCCACACATCGGTAACCAATCCGAAGATGATCACTTAAATTTTTATAGATCTACGCATCGGTAAACATTCCAAGGACGATCACTTTCATTTCTATAGATCTACGCATTGGTAACCAATCCGAAGACGATCATTTTTAATTTATATAGATCCACGCATCGGTAACCAATCCAAAGACGATCACTTTTATTTCTATAGATTTACGCATCGGTAAACAATTCGAATACAATCATTTTTAATTTCTATAGATCCACGCATCGATAACCAATCTAAAAAAGATCACATTCATTTATGTCGATCTACGCATCGATAACCAATCCGAAGACGATCATCTTTATTTCTGTCGATCTACGCATTGGTAATTAATCTGAAGACGATTATTCTGCATATCTAAAAAAAATTGCATCATTCTCACTTTAAAATTTCAAATGCACTTTAATACATGTGTTCGTTATTGGACAAAATTTAGGTTCTTATATTGACTTATCTTTTACCTGATAACATGAAAACGAATATCATTGTTATTCATATTTTCATATTTTCCAAGTAAAATATAATTAAATAGGGGCACCTGTAGTACCCTAATTTTGTCCATTTTGAAAACAAATTAAAAAAAGGAAATATGTATTTAATAAAGGAAATAAAAATAATTACAATAAATAATTTTATTATGTATCATAAATTTACAATTTCAATCCAATTAGAGTTTTAAAACCAAATCAAATTACAAATTAAAAATAAAGCCAAAAATAAATTACAATAAAAATTAAATCAGATCAAGCCATGCTATGTTGACTTTGTTCACTGCCAAACCCTGCTATGTTGATGCTGACTACCATTGATGCACAAGTCATGCTTATTGATACATTTGTTCCTGTTTTAACTAAATAGAGAAATAACAAGATAACTTTTATAAATCAGCCATTGTACATATTATAGTTAATAAAGAGACAAAATTTTGAGTTTAAAAAAAGAAATTAAAAGACAAATAAAAGCTCAACAATGAACAAATTATAACAAATAATGAAGGCATCAAAGATGCAAAAAAATGCAGATGATGAACAAAGAAATCAAAACATCAAACAAGAAATTGATAGAGAAGAACCAAGACAGGCAAAGAAAGCAACTAAACAAATAAAAAAAACTCTATAAATACATCTCCATTTTGTTTGAAAAAAGGATAAGATTAACACCACTGATTAAAAACACACAAAGAAGGAGAAATCAAACACGGATAGAAAAAATACTTAAACAGAATAAGGAGAAAACAAAAGCAGTAGCAAAAGGAAACGAGCAAGAAAAAGAGAAGGTATTTTTTTTTTTCTTTTATACAGTTCTAGTGTTATATAAATGTAAGGCTACTATAAAAATAAGATTTGTGTTTGAAAGTAAAATAAAAAATGAGAAAAAACTCACACCTTGGAGGATTACGTCACCACAGTCGTTGTCAACGGAGATAATCTCTATCGTCACCGTCCTTGTCGTCATTGTCCTTGTCCTTGTCCCTATCGTCACCGGAGATCATCTCTCTCGTCGTCGTCCTCGTTCCTTTTTTGTTTCTCTTGTTTGCTGTCTAGCCACTGAATTCTGGTTTGTGTGGCCGCATCCTTTAGTATTGTAGCCTCCTTCCTTAAGTTTAAAATTAGGGTTTTCATATTTCAACCTTATTTTGTTAAGTTGGGTTTGGGCTTCACTCAAAATTTGTCTTCTAAGTTAAGTTGGGCCCATATTCTAATATCAAACAACAAAAATCTGTTTAAGCTTAGCCCATTTAAACATTTTTTTTAAAAAAAAAGAGGGGTTAGTTTCCTTTATCATTAAATATCAATTTCATCATTAAAAAAATACAAATAAACATTATATTAAAAATTAATTAGATGTTAACTCTTTTTAATCTTTAAGTTGTTAGAACACAAAGTGGTACAACTTGATAGTTCTAGAACTCTCTTTATTTTATGTATTTATCTTATTTATTTTATTTATTTTAAAAAACTAATCTAAAATCGACTTATTTATTAGATGTAATTCTTTTTAATCTTTGAGTTGTTAGGATACAAATGGTACAATTTGATAGTTTTAAAATTCTCTTTATTTTATGTATTTTATTCTATTTGTTTATTTATTTATTCATTCATTTATTTATTTTAATTAACTAATCTAAAATTGACTTACTTATTAGATGTAACTCTTTTTATCTTTGAGTTGTTAAAACACAAGTTGTACTACTTGGTGGTTTTGAAACTCAATTTAAAAATCAAGAGTAATAAAATATTATTTTTTAGAGGATTAAATTAGATGTGACATCTTCTTTATTACTTGAGTTTTGGGACACAAATTGTACAACTTGATCGTCCTAAAACTCATATTTTAAAATATTTACTTAAATCAAACTCTTTTATTTTTTTTTTTATTTTGTCAAAATATTTTTTTATCACAAAATAAATTTTCTTTAAAACACACTCAAGATATCCTTTTTTTTTTTAACCAAGAACTACGTAGCTTTGATTTCTCCATCGCACCGGGAGATACGTAGGAGCAAGATCACATTCTTGTCAAGCACATAAATAAAAATTTCTATTTTTGTCCTTTATTTGTTAAGTACATATTTATTTCAAATTCATATTTTAAATATAGTAATAATTGTTATTCATATTTAATAATAAAGAAAAATAAATATACTTAAGTTAAAATTAATTTTGCACAATTAATTACAGGTAACCGTTTTTAACGGATGTCGTAGGGTGCTAATATCTTCCCTACGCATAATCGACTCTCGAACTCAAATTTGGTTTCAAAGACCATTTTTTTTCTTCTATTTTTCAGGGTTTTCCAATATTTTCCCTATTTTAAAATAAATTTTGGTGGCAACTCCATTGAATTCGAGAAACACTCGAAATTTTAGGCCGCGACAGATTTGTCATATCATACAAGGCTTGAAGATTATGTGTAAATTTGTCTATTGTTCATAGTGTTTATTAGTTAGATTAACTATTATGATTTCACACATCTAATATTTGCCAATTAAAACTGAAATCATAAAATAAGTATGTTAATCAATCAATTGGTAAATCAATTGGTCAATAAATTTTCTGATTCATAGAACAAAGTTTTCACTGAGTTAATCAATTACTTAAATGTTTTTATCAGACATGTGCTAAATACATCGATTAGCAAATCGATTACTTAAACGTTTTTATCAGACCTGTGCTGAGTTAATCGATTACTTAAATGTTTTTATCAAACCTGTGTTCTGTGATTAAAAGAAATCGATTGGAAAATCGATTGATATATTTTTCTTAAGTTACAAGTTTTCTACTAATCAATTAGTTAATCGATTGCATAAATGAATTAGTTCATCATTTATCAGAAACATATTGCATAATTGATTGGTACATCGATTTTAATTAAATATCTAAGTTACATGGATAAATCAGTCGATTGACAAATCGATTTGATTAAATATCTGAGTTACAGGGAGAAATTAGCCCATTGCCAAATCGATTATGTTAATGAAAGTGAATCGATTGAATAATCAATTGTTTGATCTCGCATTTTGAACAAAACAATTATAATCGATTATTCAATCGACTCTGGTATGAACTGAGTATCAGTTTCTGAGATATGCATTAAAAAAGTCGATTAGTTCATCTATTTCAAGAATTTCAAGAAAAACAAGAAACGCGAAATCGATTAGGCAATCGACTGATCTGGTAATACGCATTAATAAAATCAATTGGGAAATCGATTTGTCTGAAGTTTTTCTGAAACTATATAAACTGAATCAATCACAATTTTTACAATAGAAAACATACAGATAGAAAACTGAAAGAATTTCATTAGCTTTTCGAAGAATACACTTTTAGAAATTTTTTTATAACTCACAAACATCATTGACAAATACTTAGTGTGAGAACTCATTGTGATTGAATAAAGTGTTTTTATTTTTTTTTAAAGAACCATCTTTGTAAAAGAAAGTGTGTGGAAATCCAGTAATGTGAAACTGGTAGTCATCTTTTAGAGTGTGTGTGATCATCTAAAAGAGATCTCAATCTGATTTTGCTAGAGCTTGGCGATTAGTTCTTAAGGATAGATTGGTTGTTGTTGTAGATTGATGTTGAGTTAGATGTATAGGCATTGGAGTGCTGGAAAGTCTATAAACATACTCAAATCATTTCTAGTAAAGGCTGGAATCAGTAAGTGATTCCAGGACTAGATGTAGACTATCGAATAGATAGTTAAACCAGTATAAAAATCCATGGTACACACTTTTCTATCTTTATACTCTTTATCTTGATAATACATGTGTTCTTGAATCTCAGTTTTGAATAAGTTTTGAATCTATCTCTATACCCTTTATCTTGATAATACATGTGTTCTTAAATCTCAGTTTTGAATAAGTTTTGAATCTATTATTGTTAAATTGGAATTAATATTAAACAAGTTGGTTTTAATATTAAGTTCATCACTTAGGAAGAAATTGGATAATTTGATTAATAACATTGTGTACAACTTCCTAAGGATAGAGGTCATTCCACCAATAGAGATTCAAGAAGGGATGGGTCGAAAATTGAAGAGTTCATCAAAGATTTTATTTGACGAAGTGAAATAAGTGGTTACAAAAGAATCATCTTGTCTTA
This sequence comes from Cicer judaicum, assembly GCA_037974835.1. Taxonomy (NCBI): domain Eukaryota; kingdom Viridiplantae; phylum Streptophyta; class Magnoliopsida; order Fabales; family Fabaceae; genus Cicer; species Cicer judaicum. The sequence continues at coordinate 2,352,962 of JBBPBS010001080.1, read as the reverse complement.
GAAAGGAGATATCAAAAGTAATTTGAAAAATTATTACAAAATCACCTTATGAGAATGTTTCCAAGCTACAAGAGTCGAATGTTGAAGATCCGATTTCATGATGGTTCCATTGATGGAACCAAATTTGTTCTTTATTTCAAGTGAAAGATATATCACCCATGATATTTTGAACCCTAATGAACCGGCGTAACAAGAATGAGCAAATGGTTCTCATTAGGGTGAATGTAGAAGGGTCTTGAGGGATCTCGATTCATATGGAGGAGAATTTTAGGTTTGGCTGGACCAGAAGGTTGAATGTGAGGTATATAATGGACGTGATTGTGGAAAAGATCAAACATGGAAGTCAAATAGAAAGAGAAAATAGAAAGAGAAAACACGTGCGAGAAAGAAAAGAAGAGGGAGAAAGATCAAAGAGTTTGATTCCCCGATACAATATTATGAATGAAAAGAATTATTTTGTTAATTGAAAAAGTAAAGTTACACAATATTTATATCACCAAATCAACACATACGAGACTATAATAGATACAATAAAATCACACAAGAAAAATAAACTATTTTAATCTAACACTGACAACATAAAAGTGAATATAAGTTAAAGTATCCCATCGACAAATAACTTTTGATATAATTTACTGATAGGAGACAACATTATGTTAACTCATATTGCAATTGAGTTTTTCTTGAATAGAAAAATTTAAAGGGTAAAATTTCCAAAAAAAAAGGTGTTTAAAGCCTAATATATTGAGTCAAAAAAATCCTGTTATAAAATATCGTATAAAATTCAAAAAAAAAATATATAAAAGCCAAAGATTATAATAACATTTTGTAAAAAAAAAAAATACAATAACATACTAATATCAAATAAAATTATAAAAGTTTGGGAGAAATCATACCTCTACTGCCCCTATAAGAAACAAGGAAACTCGATTAGTGGACGCAATGTCATATACTATAAATATTTATATAAAAATACATCAATGTATATTCGATAAAAAATATATAGCATTATTATTATAAACAAAAATTTGGAGTTTATAAAAGTATACAAATATACCAAAAAATTATTAAAGATACTCCAAACATCTAGAAATTATAATTGTTATTTATATCTCTTCATATTCTAAAATTATTTTTAATTATTTTTATTTTCAACACTATTAAAAAATATAATTTTTCATTCATATGACTAAATAAATATTTCATAATTTATCTCTCATACCATTATACATTTGAGTCTTCACAAATAAATTTTAGTGGGAACGACGATAAATTTTTTTATAAATAAAATAATTAAATGATCAATGATAAAAGAAGAAATTAAGTGGCAATATCATCAACTTGAGTCTATCTTGAACTCCCGCAAGGGTTGCTAATTTATACATCTATAATTTAGAAGGTATACATTAACAACTATACATTTTATTATTGGTCATTCATATCTATTCATTAAATAGATCATAGGATTTTGTGTCTAAATAAAAAGTGTATAAGTTACTAATATCCACAATCTATTTTTTTAGGGTTGTGTAAATTATCAACACTTATTGGAATTTGCTAATTTACACACATCTAAAAAATAGGTGTATATTAACAAGCTACACACTTTTTATTTGGATATTAATACTCATTTATTAAAATATTATATTTAGTATATATATATATATATATATATATATATATATATTATTTTAGCAAAGTAAAAAAATAAGTAACATACATGTTAAAATGTATTTAACAATTGACCAAACAAATAATGTATGTAACAACTTTTTAGTCATAAGTTGCTAATGCACTTCTTCTAAAACATGGGGTTAATGTATTCTAATAGATGCATGCATATAAGCAAGGACTGAGTTAGAAGAGGCATTTATAGAGGTCACGTTCTTTAGAGGGAATTATAGAGGTCATGGTCTTTTAAATTTTAATAAATTTATTTAAAATTAGTATTTTATTTTAATTTATTTGACAAAATGTTATTATAATTTTTTGTCTTTATATTTTTTTCTTGTGAATTTTATATGATATTTTACAATGTACCTTTTTTTAACTTAATATATTAAATCTTAAACACTTTTTTTTTTTTTGATAAATTTTACCCTTCAAATTTTTAAATTCAATTGAAATATGAGTTGCAACATATATGAATTATATCAAAAGTTAACTGAAATAGATAAATTAAATTTTTATATTCAATGATTGGGAAGGTGCTATGACACATGATGACTCTTCCGATGTCAACATCAACCACATAACATGTATTTTTAGTACTAAAAACTATAAAAGGTTACACAACAAGGTGAAAAATGATTTTTCAAAGATTCTATGATTATATTGAAAATGAGATTGTTGAAAATTTACCACATATATAATAAATGAAACTACGACGAACACAACTTTATAAGTAAATATTAGTTATTTTTATATTTATTTGATAATATTAACTTTAAATATCTCTTATAATTTATTGGATATGTTGTATATTTGAAAATTTATTTATTTTTTACTAAATTATATTTAAACATAGTCTTCTACATTTAATTTCTACTTTCATCCCTACTTATAAAAAATATATATATTGGATATTAAAATAAAAGAATATGTCAGTTTTGTAAATACAACTCAATCGATAGCTAAAATAACATTGAAATAAAAAAAATTGAGTTTAAATTTAGAATTTTCAATTTCTCAATACTTCAAATTTGAGAATCTAGAAACTAATTACTTGTAGAAGAAAAAGAAAAAAAAAATCAAAGAATTGGTGGTACGAGACAAGCGTACATGATAAAAGGTTAATCCACTATAGACAAGTAGAGCGAGATGGACCCACGCTTCCATTTTCCATGTGATCACATCACACCTTAATCTCATGAAATTGGAGCACTTCTCCATTGTAAATGTGGGCGATATTATTGGGTAATAAGCTACTGAGATTCCTTCAATCTTATTTTTATTTTTTATTTTGGAAAAGTGGTGCCTTCAAATTAAAGCAAAGGGTCAGGCTTCCAACACTTAGGAGTTAGGAGGTACACCACTTATCCCACTCATTTCTGTAGTGCGTTCTATGTATACCAAAATAATAACAAAATTAAATGCATATAAATATTAATGCTATTGGTGATCCGTAGAACTAAAATATGTATTTTATATTTTTAGTTAGTAGGTATGTTGGTTTGTTTGACAATTAATTTAAAATTAAATTTTTATAAAGGATAATCTTCTTTGACGTAAGATATTATCTATAGACTCTTAAATATATGTTAGTTGCAACTAGACATTTGAGACAGTAAATTATTTACTATTATGAATATTCAATTTTTTTCAAAAGTGTGGTTTGAGATAGTAAATTAGTGTTAGTTGTGTGGCCTTTGAAAATAAAGCAAATGGATATTTATTGAATTTTTTGAATTGAGTGCAAGAGTTAAGCGTTTTAGAAGAAAAAGTTCGTAATTAGTTGGTGTACATTTGGACAATTTAAAAAGCAAGAAAACAAAAGGTTTTTCAAGACAAATAAATGTCATCGGAAAATACAGAGTAAAACATAAAATTGTAAAGCTCATTAGTAGTAGAGCTTTATGTGTTGTTTCATACAGTTTTAAGAGTTACTATATTTGATTGAAGAAATGTTTGGTGGTATTAGTTAGTATTAGCAGGGATAGTTGCAATAGTGAAGAGAGCAATAGTGGAGCTAAAAAGCTCGACCAACATTTTATTTTTTGCGGGAAGCATTTGAGAGATTAGGACTTCCTAAAGAGATCTTGAGGGAACTATGTGGAGAATATGTACCAATCATTGGGTAGAATACATTATTGTGAATGCAGAGTTATCTTATACTCTCATTATAGGTATATCGACCTTATCTAGATTAGGAATAGTAATATGCATTAGGAGTAGTAAAATCCAATAAAATCTTTGATGTCCAAGCAAAGCTGAGAAAGCGTAGTCATCTCTTCTATCTTATAAGAAAAATGCGAAGTAGACTTTCGTTAGTGTTCTAATAAGGATGATTGAGTAGAGTCGCACCTTTGTTTTTAGGAAAATGTCTTAAAGATACTCACCTTAACATCTAAATAAAGGCGGTCGAATAAAGTCAAAAAGAGACTATTATTTACGTCTAAATAAGGGGAATGAGTAGATTCACACCCTCTATGTCATAGGAAAATTATTGAATGAGACTTTCTTTGACGTTTAAATAAGGGTCAACATGTAGAGTTACGTCTTCGATGTTATAAGGAAAAAATTTAAAATAGATTTTCTTTAACATACAAATAAAGGTGATTCAGTAGAGTCACACCATCTAAGTTGTTGAGAAAATCTAAAAAAGACTTTTCTTAAAATCCAAATATAGGTGACGGAGTAGAATCACAATCTTATCTTAATACACACCATATAAATAAAAAAAGAGTATTAAAAAAACATAAAATAAAAATGAGCATGGCTCATAAGTTTTTCTTACAAGGAGACAACAAAAATTACCTAAAAATACAAGTGGAAACACACATAGAAGTCAATCAATAAATAATCCCCCCAACTTAATCCTTTATTGATTCAATTTTCTAACATGTAGCACGAACAACCCCAAACTTCTTCTAATTAATGTACAATCCACATGTCCATTATGACTAGGTTTGAAACAACACTACAAATGTCAAATCTATAATGAATCACTCTAACCTACCTAGTCAAGAGAAAATTGAAAACCATGATCAAAATCTTCAACAACGCTATCTTCTAGACCCTTGATACGAGTTTTGAATCCATCATATTTCGTGTAAAAAATGCTACATGTAAATTAGTTAAGGGAAATCATAAAAATTATTAGAGTTTATGTCGTAGAGCTGATAAAATATTGAATATTTAACCAATAATTGAATGAAATTCATACTACGTGATTCCACGTTACTCCGTATCAAAATATAAAATTAAAATAAAAATAGTTAAAAAATTGATATATTTAATTTAAATTTTAAATAAAATATACAACCTTTCTTTAACAAAATTTTTTATATTTTTATATTTTTGGACAGCGTAGCGGTCAATTTACACAGAGACACCGATTTTCTCTTATATATTGTTTTTTTTTTTCTTCAAATTTCAAATTTATCATACTTCATCTCAAATGCACCCTCAATCCAAAACATTTCATATTATTTCCGGTCGTAAAAACTATTCTATGTTTGAAAGGCAGCTGTGCTGTGTGCCTTTACAATATGCTTATGTCTTTCTAATTTCACATTGTATTATTTTTTTTATGAATGTTTCAAAAACCCTAAGAGAGAATTTTACAACCATGCATATACATTTACAGTGGAATTCATGTTTTTTATGAAGGGATGTACATAACCTTTTTATGGGTTGGTTTGAGAATGCATCTTATCTCTTCATGCATTCATTATTTTTTCATTATTAATTTGTGCCAATTAAATACATATTTATTTTCAATCTTAAACACCTAATAATTAAATATATATATATATATATTAAGTTTTGTAGGAATATAAAGGAAAAAAAAATGTATGCTCATATCTTAATTTCTTAAAGGAATTAAAATTAAGAGAAAAATATAAGTCTAATAAACCAAGGATCACGAACAGAGGGAGTATTATTTATTTATTGTGTTTTAAAGATTATCAAAATCGTATCTTTATTTATTGGTTCCATCTAAAACTTATCGTTCATTTCTTTACCTTTGGTTATAATTATTAGATTTTCAATAACATCGATCAATAAGCTTGAGATTGAAGCTTCGCATGGAGAAACAAAGCTATTTTTTAAGATTTGGATATGACTCGGAATGAGTGCATTCTACAACTCATTGATTGATATGGTTACAAATAATTGTAAGTTTTGTAATGCGATTCCCACGTTGCTGCAAGGTACTCGCAATCTAATAAGTTTGGATTGACTAATTTTACTTCTAGATTCTTTGAGTAATATTACTTTGGAGACTCCTTCTAACGAGCTCGATAGTTTTTTTCTTTTATAAGGCCATAGTTTTCTTTTTAATCATACTTCTCGGACTTACATGTCTAAGAACTAAATTTTATTATTAGATATTTGGCCCTCTTTTGTACAAAATAAAAAAAAATAATCATCAAAACTATTGATACATATGTATTAAACGATTACTATAGAAGTCTCCTATGTATATTTTTATTGATGTTAGGGGTGTTGTTGTTCTGTCCTTAATATTGAAATTCAATAGCGTGATTAGTCTTAATTAGTTTATGATCTAATTGATATATATATATATATATATATATATATATATATATATATATATATTTTAGATGGATATAATATAAATGTCTTTTAGTAGTAGTCATGATCATTAATTAATTTTACTCTCGATAGATTGTACTATAAATATTGACATTAATTTATAATCATTTGATATATAATTATGATATATTAAGACTAATATAATTTTAACGCGTCTTGATAATATAATAAATAATTATAAATTAATATTAAAATTTATAGATATGATCTATGTGATGGTAGTTTTCAATTCAACTATTGATTTTTTAACAAATAAACTTAAATGTAATTTTGATATGTATCTTTTGTCAAATATAGCTTAGTTTTTTATTTTTAAAATTAGTTGTTTTGTCCCATTTTAACTAATTGTTGGGATTTTTCGGGTCCTGACTATTTTTTGTTACGGGGTACTCTCATTAACGATGAAGCACTTAAGTTGCATTTGTAAATTTGATAAAAATATCATTATTGTTGTAATTAATTTTTAGGTTTAGAGTTTTGGATTTTTAAAATAAATAAAATTTTATATATTTTATACAAATATTTAAGAATTAAATTATTGTGGAATTAATAATAAATTTTAAATATTTAAAATTTTAGTTTTAATTTTCAATATTTAATTTATAAATAAAATAATTATTAAATAAATATTAAATTTAAATATTCAAATAAAATATTAATTATTTTATATAAAATAGTTTAAATTTATAAATTATTAGTAAAAAAAGTTATATAAAATAAATAGATTTTAAATATTTAATTATTTTAAAATCTTAAATTTAAAATTTTAATATAGAAATAAAATAAGTTTATTTATAATATTTAATATGAGTTTAAATTTTATATATTGTTATTGTAAAAAAATTTAAACTATTAGTCATACGTATGACTTTAGAGATAGTAAATGTAAGAGTCAAAATCTCTAATATATGATTGACATGAAAAAATATTTATCTAACTCAAAATTCATTTTAGTATATATCATTAATTGAAGTGTCATATCATAAAAAAAATGTGAATAAAAAAACTAAAAAGTTAGTTAATAGAAGATAAAAAATCAGTTTTAAAAATGAATAGACACATAACATAAAAACAATATAAACACACTACTATTTTCAGTCAATTTACCGATCGAAATCTTATTAAGAAATTTATAAGTCTTTCATGAGATAAAGGAAAAAAAATTGGTATGAGTTAATTGGCAAACAAAACTATTGCAGAAGACAATAAGAATAAGATGAAGCTAATGGGTGACAGCAAAATGACACTAAGGTTGGTGCAATAGTGTAAGTATATAGAGTACTTGTTTGTATCCGACTTGTGGGGACAAATACATTTTTCTTTACTGCATGTGCTTAATTGGGCCACTCCACACACAAATTCTTATAACAAAAAATAAAGCTTTAATATTTGAAGTCATTATCACTCGATATCATATCACCACTTCTATACTACATCGGACATGCACAAAACGCGCTTTTGCACTCTCATTGGCCCAATTCAATTCCTATAAATACCCATTTCGTGGATACTAAAACATCAGTTGTGGAATTTCAACATTTTCTCATATTATGGCAACTTCGAAAGTTCTAAGTATTGTTTTCTTTGTGTTGTTGGGTTTAGGCATATGCTCTGCCGCTAGAACACTCCTAACCATTGGTGCAGGTGTCCATGATGACATTGGTGTAAGTGGAGGTGGAGGTTATGGTGGTGGTGGAGGTGGAGGTTATGGTGCTGTAGATGGATATGGAGGAGGAGCTGGTGGAGGTGAAGGTGCGGGTGGGGGATATGGAGGTGATGCTATTGGTGGAGGCGGAGGAGGAAGTGGAGGTGGTGGTGGTGGTGCGGCTGAAGGTGGTGGATATGGTGGAGGAGCTGGCAAAGGTGGTGGGGCAGGATATGGTGGAGGTGGATCACATGGAGGTGGTTATGCTGGTGGTGGTGGAGGTGGTAGCGGTGGAGGAGGAGGAGGTGGCGCAGGAGGTGCTGGTGGTGGTTATGGAGGTGGGGAAGGAGGTGGAGCAGGAGGTGGATATAGTGGAGAACATGGAGGAGGATACGGAGGTGGAGGTGGAAGTGGAGGTGGGGGAGGAGGAGGAGGTGGTGCTGGAGGGGCGAATGGAGGCGGATATGGTAGTGGTGGAGGAGCTGGTGGTGGATATGGGGGTGGAGCATCTGGTGGTGGTGCTGGTGGAGGTTCTGGTGGTGGAGGAGGTGGTGGAGGTGCACATGGAGGAGGATATGGTGGTGGTGCTGGAGGTGGAGAAGGTGGAGGGCACGGTGGATATTACCCCTGAGCTTAGAATGAAATTCAATATAATGAAAGAATACCAAACTCCTTTTAACTATAATAGTTACAAGAATAAGATATGGTTATGAGGATGTACCTGAAACGTTGAATGAATGCAAATTGTTGCTTTGATCTTCAAGAATTGTGACTATATATATATATATATATATGATTCCACACTGTCGCCATATTTAGTTGATGTATCACTTTTACTCGTCATTTTGTTTTGATTGCAGAACGATAGGCCTTCTATATGCTTATAATGGTGTTAATTAATCTTCATTATAAAGGTGTTGTAGTATATCTATGTTGCATTTCGTTTTTGCTTTCTATTCTTTTGTTTCAATGAGAGAGGGACTTGTTTTTACCAATGCTTCTTCAATCTCGCTACATATATCAAGTGATTTTAGAGATGTTTTTAGAGAGTTTCACTTGAAAATAGTTGTGGTTTGTTAGTGATGGAAGGAGTCATAAGTTTAAAGCTATAAAACTGTGGATAGGTTTGTTAATTACTGTTTCGTTAGAGGAGTTACAACATAACATTTACACTAAAGCTTTTTGTTAGTGAACTTTTTACTAGTAAATAAGTTCATTGGTGTGGAATAGAGCTAAGAATAACACAATTCTTTGTTAGGTGTAGACATCTAATTTTTTCCGTCACTTTTAAAGTTTTTATAAAATATAATAAATATATAATTAAAAAAATAAATAATAATAAAAATATTAATAAAAATAAATAATTTGGGCTGTTGACACCTAATTTTGTCAACTCTTCCTTTTTATTTGTTTAAAAAATATAATAATAAATATTAAGCATATTTTTGACTTTTTGTTAAGTTAAATAAAATAAAAAAATTTAAAAGAAAAAAAAGATATTAATTCTGATTTAATTTATTGTCTTTAAAAAAAAATTAAACCTAATTTCTAACTATAAATAAGAGGACCAGAAAATTGAAAGAGGGGGAGAAAGGGGAGGAGAAAAAGTAGAGAAAAGATTGGAACCAAGGGCTAATAAAAAAAATTCTCCAATGCGGTAAATCTTTTTTTTCTTTTTCTCATCATCTATTTTTGACATTATTGTTTTAAGAGATTTAATTTTTTACTATTCTATGCACGTATGATATATAAACAAGAAACTCTTTTTAATCAAGTTTAATAAGGATCAAGTCGATTATTGTACAATTGTCTACTTCTTTATTAAATTTGTGATTCATCATCTCTATTTTGTTTTTTTTTTTTTTTATCTTGTGCATTAGATCTTAAACTCTTTTGTTATTACCGCTGTCGGTTCGCCCCACATATGCGCCGCCGACTCGCGGATCTATCCTTAAATTTTTATCCTTTATAAGTTGTAAAATGCAAAAAAAATATAGTAAAAGTATTTTCTTAAAATAAAACGATATACAAATTAATAAACAATACATCACTCCTATTCTTATTATTATTATTATTATTATTATTATTATTATTATTATTATTATTATTATTATTATTATTATTATTATTATCACCACTATAGTGTGAATTTATTTTGATATAAAAATAAAAATTAATAATAAAATCAATCAACACACAAATATTTTCTACTCAAGAACACAAATATTTTCTACCCAAGAACTATGTGAGTTTTGATTTCCCTATTGCACTTGGGGACACGTAGGAACAAGATCTTCCCTTGTCAAACCAAATTAATAAAAAAAAAATGTATCTTTCTTTTATTAATGTAAATAATATATTTTCTTTTTTTTACTATTCTTTTTGGGGGTAAAAATAAATAAACAAATAAATAATTTGTATACAATTAATTATGGGGTAACCGTTTAACGGACGTTATAGGGTGGTAATACTTCTCTATTCGTAATCGACTCCCGAATCCGAATTTCTGGTTCAAAAATTATTATTTTAGGTTTTATCCAATTTTTCCTTTAATAAAAATAAAATTGGTGGCGATTCCTTTTTTTTCGAGGACAAACCGGACCCGAAAGCTGGAGACTCCGCTGGGGACTTTTGAGAGTCAAGCCTAACCTAATTAATTGTATATAAATTTTTTATTTATTTTTATTTATATTATCCCTTTTTTTTTGTTTTAATTATTTTGTTACCTATTTATTGTGAATATAATTGTGGTGATTGATTTTTTTTTTGTTGATTTTATATGTTTTCTGATAACATATTAACTATATGCATTTATGAGAATTCTAATTATGGAGATTTACATGTATTTATGTTAATTGTAGACATTCCTTTTATTTATTTATTTATTTAGGGTAACTTACGTGTATTTATGTTAATTTGTTCTAATTGTAGTAATTACCTTTTTATTTATTTATTTATGGTAACTTACAGCTATTTATGGTAATTTATAGTAATTTATGTTAATTATGGTGATTGTTTTATTTTATTTATTTCTCTACACATTATACTAACACGATTCACACACTTATGAGTGGGCTCTATACCCGGGCTGAGTGCAACCTAAGATAAGTTAGAGACTGTGTAATGATAATCTTCTGGATGTACATCCTGTTTGATTGTCATGAAACTCTCACCTAGAGTTGACATTTTCTATAATATTTTCATTTTAATAGTTTACCTATTATTTAGATTAATATTTTAGAATTGAGTTATATGCTCTAGGAACCAATTTAGAACTATAGAGCCACACATGGTGAAAGTTCACGTTAAAAAAAATCGTAGAGCAATTAAATTAGTAAAGAATCATGTAGGTCCCATGCATATTTGAAAAAAAACCTACCTTATTAATATCTCGTATTTGCATCGCATAATCATGCATGTTTCACCATTCTATTGTCACTTTGTAACATTTAAAAAAAAAATAAAATCATGAATATTAGATAGTAAATTTTTTGGTTTATTACATAATCATTGCATTCATTTTTTTACATTCTCATAACATCCTCCTTCAAATAAATCTACCCTAGTAATATCTCATATTTGCATCGCATAATCATGCATTATTCATTTTATTGTCATTTTGTAACATGTTATCTTTTTAATAAAAAAAAAAAAATCATTGCATATTAGATAGTAAGTTTTTTTAGTTTATTACATAATCATTGCATTCATCTTTTTACATTCTCATAAATATTTTTCTTCAAAAAAAA